>CAIGQZ010010775.1:7541219-7552923 GCA_903798205.1 Danio tinwini
TTTTTTATAAATTGTTAAAATTTTGGTATTTGTGATGCAGCAAGTCCAGAGACTGTTGTGTACACTATGATTTTATACAAACAATTTACTTTAATGTGTGATAGGATAGTGGCCATAAACGAATATGTTCTCAATTCATTCAAGTTAAATTGTCTGTAGTGTATGTGTGTGAATGAGTGTGTATGGGTGTTTCCCAGTGATGGGTTGCAACTCAAAGGACATCAGCTGCGTAAAACATATGCTGGATAAGTTGGCGGTTCAATCCGCTGTGGCAACCCCTGATTAATAAAGGGACTAAGCAGAAAAGAAAATGAATGAATGAATAATAATTGGTTAAATGATGGGGATGAGTTTAGATTTTGTTAAATACGTGTAAAAGTTTATTGGTTTCTCAATATATAATGTAATGTAATGTCACGGTAAACATTCTTAAGCAGATGTAAAACCAACCAGCAGATAGAGTTAGAGTTGGATAGATGGCACATAGAGAATAGAGATGGGAAAAGGTGGAACATATAACTGTATCTCTGAGTGTGTATGGATGTTTCCCTGGACTGGGTTGCAGCTGGAAGGACATCCGCTGTGTAAAACATATGCTGGATAAGTTGGCGGTTCATTCCACTGTGGCGACCCCTGATGAATAAAGGGACTAAGCCGAAGGAAAATGAATGAAATATTTCCCAAATGATGTTTAACAGAGCAAGGAGTTTTTCACAGTATTACCTATAATATTTTTTCTTCTGTAGAAAGTCTTATTTATTTTATTTTGGCTAGAAAAAAGCAGTTTTTAATTAGTTTTAAACTATTTTAAGGTTAATATAATTAGCCCCTTTAAGCTATGTTTATTTTTGATTGTCTACCGAACAAACCATTATTATAAAATGGCTTGCCTAATTACCCGAACTTGCCTAATTAAGCCTTTAAATGTTACTTTAAGCTGAATACTAGTATCTTGAAAGATTTGTAGTAAATATTAAGTACTGTCATCATGGCAAAGATAAAATAAATCACTTATAATATGTAATATACACATTTATATATGCGTAATTGTTTCACTACATACATGCACATACACTTACACTAGAGCAGCTATTTTTATGGCATCTCAGTTGAAGCAATTACTGCATGATGTCAGTTTTAGCTCCATTAATTTCCAGCCTTCTCCACTTCCTTCTTCCGAACACCGCGTCTCCTCTTTGGTAATCATTTGCACCTTTTAAGAAGCACACACACGTCCCGCACGATTTACTTTAATTTTATTATCCAACCTACTTCATGGCTGTTTCCCCCCTGCTCTCTTTGATGTTCCACTTGCTCCACTTTATTGTAATGGAGTTTGGTTTATTTTGCGAGGTGAAAATTGCCCCCAACAGGACCGGCTTGTTTACGCCCTGAGGATTTTCACAGGATTGAATTTCAATGAGAGTTTATCTTCACTTCATTTAAAGAAAAAGCGATCTTTTACAGGATCAGCAGCCCTCAGGTTAAGACCGTAATCCACAAAACACTTTCAAATGCACATCAAACCCACATCACAGGCCATTAATAAACTTTTGCTTTTGGCAAATATGCACCGATGATTGCTTTGAAAGAAGTACATCTGATGGTACAAAATGACACTGTGTGGCACGCAGCATGGACAGATGTGTGCTAAAAACAAAATGTTGCGCCAACATAAAAGCCAATAGCATCAAGCGAAGCACATTTCATAAAAATATGGCCAAGTTATGTTCCTGATGAAGCCTGTTTAGGATGTACCTTTATTTTTATGACAGCTCTCTTGTCTTGTCTTGTCTTGTTTTAATTGCTATTTTGTCTTTTTTTTTTACGTGTATATTCATAACAGATGGAATCGAGCTCTCTGGTAACATCTGTGATTAAATCAGTCATTTGGCTGTTCTCGTCTGTGCTGATGATTCCAATGTTTTCCTCTAAAATCTAATTATTTCTGAATATATGTATCATTTCTGATAGATTATTGTAGTTATTTGAGGCATGGCTGGAATTTTTATGGACAGTCTCAATAGTAGTCCTTGTTCATTCTCTACTAAAAATAAAGATCCTCAGTAATATAATCAGTACAGCACGGTGGATCAGTGGTTAGCACTGTCGCCTCACAGCAAGAAGGTCTCTGGTTTAAGTCCCGGCTGGACCAGTTGGCATTTCTGTGGGGAGTTTGCATGTTCTCCCCGTGTTAGTATGAGTTTGCATGCGCTATAAGTGAATTGAATAAACTAAATTGGTCATAGTGTATGTGTGTGTGTGTGTGTGAATGAATGTGAGAGATGTATGGGTGTTTCCCAGTACTGGGTTGCGGTTAGAAGGGCCTCCACTGTGTAAAACATGGTGGATAAGTTGGCAGTTCATTACACTGTGGCAACCTCTGATAAAATAAAGAGAAACCAAGCCAAAGAAAAATGAATGAATAAATTAATTAAGTAATTAATAATATACTTGTTACGACCCCCTCGTTAGAGTCACAACATAAAAGAGCTCAAAAAACAAAAGCACATATATGCAACTTATTTATTATACATAAAACTAATAGAACAACAAATCAAGGAACAAACAAATATGTAGAGAATAATAAAGAAAATAACTAACTTTAACTACACATATAAATAATGCCAAACAAAACCATAAGGTTGCAGAAATAAAGAGATGGTCTTGACACGAGGACGGCCAAATAGCCACACCGTCCTCCAGAAGCTAGCACATCACTCGTATTTATATATATATATTTATAATTTAAACCAATTGGTGAGCAACAAGGTGTCCAATCAGGATCTGCCACATCTAAACTGGAATCCTGGGGTCGTCACAATAATGAGGTCCATTTGACCATAAATTTTGATACATGAAAACATATTATGTCAAAATTAAATATAATGAGTAAAATTTTACTGTAAATTTTCACCAATTTAATGCATTCTTGCTGAAATTCTTAAAATTTTATTTAATCCCACTGCCATTGTTTTTTTATAGGATTTTTTTTTTATAGGATTTTTAAAATAATTGTGTAAGTGTTCTTATGTTTTGATGTTGTGTGTGAGCCTATATCTAGAGACAGTTTTCAATTCCCTGTGGGATAGACAATAAACTTTATAAACTTTAATTTAATTTAATTTAATTTAATTTAATTTAATTTAATTTAATTTAATTTAATTTAATTTAATTTAATTTAATTTAATTTAATTTAATTTAATTACTCTTACTGACCAAAAACGTTAGATGTTTTTATCAATACATTTAAATTAAGCTGAATTAAACCCTAACTCATTTTCCACCATTTTATTGGATAAAAAAAGAAATGCTTTACTAAAGCATAGTTCTTTAATCAATGACATAGTTACTTTTTATATTTATATTTACAAATTTTACTGTAAAAAAAAGGTTTTAAAATATTGTTTAATAAAAATATTGTTCTAATTCCTTTATATTGGTCTAAATAGGCCTGGAATGCAAAAATAGTACAGCAGTATTTTTTTAATGCTTCCTGAAGGCTAATTTTCATAAGAAATAATGTTGACTGTTTCTGCTTGCAGGAAATCATCCAATAGGGTATATGCTGAAGTATGCTAAAGGACTTTAATCTGGGTTAAGCGTCTCCGGTGAACTGTATGCCATTGCAAAATCGACGAGTTTTAGGTCTGTTTTCTTAAAAAATCTGCGATTGGCACTGGCTGAGTGATATCGGATATAAAGTGGGTCTCAGGATGTACAAGAAACACTGCATTAAAGGACATTTTCCCCTGCCATGTCTTTAAAATATGAACATTTATTTTACCCCAGTATATTCAATGGAGCTTCTGCGCTAGCCTGCAGATTCTGATGAGTAAATGGCTTTTTGTCTCGTTTTACGCTTGAGCAACTAAATGAATGCCAAAGTCTATTTAACTGATTGTATTGTAATTACATTACAACATTAATACTGTAAAAGGAAAAGTATAAAATGGAAAAAAGACACATTAACCGTTCACTGGAAGTTTATCAGTATGGGAAGAAACACTAGCTCCGCATATACCCTATTACAGCTTAAATATTACAACCTGGTGAAGCAGTAGTTCAAAACCCAAATTTTACATTGCACATAATGTTGTAGTCTAAACTAAGCTTACAGTTTTTTTTTTACAATCGCTATGACAGTTTTTTTCAATACATTTAACAAGTTCCCTAAACTCTTAATATGGTTTGCACAACATCCGTCTTTGCAGCCTATACAATTTATACATTTCTTGTTGCTTTGACACAAAATGCATCCAGTTAACACCAATTTAAAATGCTGGAACTTCTTTTACACACCAACTCAACCAAGACCAAAACAATGTCATTTTACAGTCAAATTTACAAATGCTTTCACACTGTATGTCAGAAAAGATAACACTATGTTCTAAACACAACTTATATAGACTAAAGTCAAAGTGAACAGCTGTTCATATTGTGAATTGAAGCACAAATATTTTCCCTGTATTTTATTCCATTGCCAATGAGAAACAGCTTATTGCTAATGTAAATACATAAATCACAGCAGATTCCCATCTAGGAACCACACTTGCCAATTTCCAATCACATGATCAAATGTTCTAAAAGAGGACTCTTTGGGCTGATCTTATGTGAAAAAGGAACAAGAGAATTCTTCCCATGCCTGGAGAAGATATCAGGTGTGATGTGGATGAGAACATGTGGCCAAATGCAGAAGATTACTTTGGTTTTTTTTTTACAGTATTGTAATTGCTGTGCTTTTTCCGTTTGTATATCTTGCAGCAATGTACTGCAATGTTGCAAATAAAGTACTGCAGCAATTCTGTTTTTTTTTTTTGTTTTGTTTTTTACCCTTTTTTACATAAGCTGTACATTTTATAAAGCTACTCTGAGATGGTCCTTCATTTTTTGTTTTGAATTTCTGCAGCAAAAGAAACAAAATGCACACATTTACTAAACCCAACAAAACAAAAATGTAGAGAGGCTTCAAATATAAGAGACCTGACACATAAAATAATGCCGTTTCTGTAATTTCAGCTGATAATAGTGTGTTTTTGTCAGTGTGTTATGATTGACTAAATGTTCCTGTTGGAAGAGAACATGTGTTAGTGTTTTGAATAATTGTTTGATTTTAAAACATGTTTGCAGTGTTGCGTTAGACATGGTGTATTGTGTTAGTTTATTATTGTATTTTGACAAATAGTGTTTGGGTTTAATTTACAATGTGTGATTTTGAGCATGAAATTAATCATTTTGCCAATTCTGTGTTTTAGGTGTGTTGGTGCTTTAAGAGTTTTAAGAGTTCACACTTAGCTGATGATTAATTATAAAGCTTGTTTGGCATGCTGTCCCGGGATAGAGCCCTGAGCTCATAAGATCCTCGAGCCCGGGGCTCCCTCCCGTTTGCAAGGCGAGAGGGGAGTTTGAGCTCAGGTAGATCTCGAGAACTCCCCTGCTGTAGTAGCTAATAAACAGATAGTGATTGCTTATAAGATATAACTTCTTACTAGGAGCATGTCTATGCTGCCAATTTAGATTAGTCAGTTAACTTAAGTTGCATGTTTTCGGACGGTGGGAGGAAACCGAGGAACCTGGAGGAAACCCACGTGAACACGGGGAGAACATGTGAACTCCACACAGAAACGTTGGCTGGCTTGGTAAGGACTACAACCAGTGACGTTCTTGCTGTGAGGGAACAGTGCTAACCACTGGGCCACCGTGCCACCCATCTAGGAAAGGAGGAAGAGTAGGGGTGGAAGGGGGGATTCTTCAAAACGAAAATAGCTGTGATTTGAAACCTAGGGTATTTATAGTGGCTTAGGAATCGTCTGATTGGTGAATCACGAATTGAATAATGCAGAGCCGGCTGCAAGCAATCATAAGCATGTGATCCTCTGGAAATTAGTTTATAAATTAACTTCACTTAGGAAACGTGTTAAATGTAGTGAAAAAACTGTCATAGCGATTGTAAAAAAAACAGTAATCAAATTTAGATTTACATGTTTTCCCTCAGAAGATATCTAAGGCCAATTTTTGGGTCAGAACCTACAGAACTTGAAATGATAAGAAACACGTTCTTAATTGTCCAATTCTCCATTAACATCAATCTGTAAGCCACCCATTAATCAGAAACGACTGCGTCTGGAATGACCGTGTTGACCTGCGTCACGCCATCCGAGTGTCTTTTAAACGCTAATCTGCCATGCAGAGTTATTTTCCCCTTCTTAGGTGTTTTTCCTGATCTCCCTCTTTATGAGGGACTGGAAATTATTAAGAAAATGAGGCCATTGCGAGGACTACACCGGGCTTGTGTTGAGCGATGACAGAGACTGTAGCCTCATTCGTCAAGCTGTTCCTCTTTCCCTTTGCCATCAAATTAAACACAAATGTGTAGTGAACAGGCACAGAGAGTGTGAAAAATGCGCATGGTGTATGTATGTGTGTACCCATGGATCATGCTGGAGGTCAGAAAGATCATTATTTGACTTGGATTGAGCCAAGAATCTGAAACGGTTGGCAGCTAAACAGTTTGAACCGATGGACTGGCTTTTTATCGGCAGCAGGATACGTTTTTATGATTTTACCAAGAATTCTGGGTCGTAGCTTGTTATCCCTCGCAACCGTGAGAAACGCTTCTTTCTCAAACAATCAGGTTGATACGCATCGTTTCCCATCAGCGATGATGCGACCAATCATCACAGCGATGACTGTCTGGGCGAATGCATTAATGAATCCCAACCGCAAAAACTTCTCAGCGATCCAGCGGTCACACGGCGAGGACACGCGAGATGCCGTGAAATCTGCACCATCGCACCAGTCTAGCAGAGATCGTCGCCTTTTTCCAATCCAGACTTCACAGTCCTGGAATGTTTCCTCCACATGCTCTCGAAAACACTTTCCTTCCCACATCACTTAAAGTGACTCCTCTGAACTTGTATTGTTCGCAATTGGTTTCAGCACCAGCTAATCAGTATCAGCAGTGCTCAGTGTAGAACAGTGGGGCTTTTTCCTCCTTTCAGACAAATGTTTTCTGGCTGTGTGCAGAGTTAAAGTCAAGCTTTGGGATGGGGTTATGAATTGACTTCATCATCTTGTGTTGGTAGACCACCAACAAACATGTATACTTCATTGTTTGGCTCTATGGCACTGATCATCAACTGACGGCCCGCGGGCCAAATCCGGCTCATGACTGGATTCCAAAATTGTGAGGATCAAAAAGAAAATAGTGGTCCACACTAATGAAGCAACTAAAAATAACAACAACTGAGTCTCTTATCAGAATGACCACCATTTATGACTATATTTAGGCTACACTTCGAAATGAGGACAGACTCAGACAGACTATGAGGCGTTATGCATTTATTGTTTCAAAGAGGTTTTAGCGTAGGCTAAGTGAAGACCGGATGGGGTGTAAGCTGAGTGCCCGCGACGTGTGTGTGATCAAGAGCAAGGAGGGATGCGGTGGAGAGGAATGCGGCAAGTATTTGAGGAGCAGGAGGGAGATGCACGATTTCCAGGAGATTATCATTCGTATGCGGGCATCCGGGAGTCTCTCTGCATTTGCGGGAGACTCGCAGAACTTCATGGAGACTTGGGATGTCTGCCTCAGGACTAAAAAAAGGGGGAAAAACAATCTGGCACAACTTAAAATAGCATGGTAAATAAATAACCTGCTACCAGAACAAAACAGGTCACAAAAAATGTTCGCACATCAAATGATAAGTGGGGTTGAATTCAAATCACAGTTCTGAAACGGGCCACTCATGGTACTTAATCAATGGCTAAAGTTACATTTCCCCTTGTTGACTTAGCCTAATTGAGTTGAGGCAAAATATCTATCACTCCTAGTGGTTGACTGTGATATAGGTGAAGGAATCAAATGCCTTCAGTTTTGTATGAAATTGAAAAAGTATAAACATTAAACATAATGTTAAGCCAAAATTTGATTTTTATTTGATTTTCTTCTTGGGGGTCCGGCCCCCCAAGGAGACTGTCTGGTAAAACTCTGGCCCTCTGACAAATATAGTTGATGACCCCTGCTTTATGGTGTTACGCTTTCTTTCAATTGCACATAATAACACATTTACAAACAGTAAAATTTTGTACCTCATATTACTATTACACTATTACCTTCATAGTCTTGGGCGGCAGATATTACAGTTTTTGCCTATTGCTTGAAAATTTTAATTTTTTTTATGGTACCTATGACATATTTTCTGGAATGAAGTACCTTATGTATGAAATAGTGTGTAGTGTGCAGGTGCAAGTGTGTTGCAGAATTGCAGCTTAAGTGCAAAGCAGTGCATTTGTTTAGGGATGGTTACACCATGTTTAAGGTATAATAACATAAGCTTCAAATTAAAATGTTACTGTGGTCTAAGCCCAAAGAGGGGGTCGCAGGACAATGAGGGGGATTGCTTGGTGCTTTCTAAAAATTTAATTAATTTTATTAAACCATTAGAAGTATCATATTTCATTCATAACCTATAGAATATAAAAATTACATTTAAAAAAACAACAACATATTGGATTGCGACCCGTAGGGTGATTACGTCCCAATCCCAATTCTACCCCTTAGTCCTTCCCCTTACCCCTACCCCTCATTCACATGAAGGGGTAGGGCTAAGGGGAAGGGGTATATATCCCTTCAAACTGAGATTTTTCAGGACCACACTCGAAACCAAGAGGTAAGAAAATTTCCTAGAATATACAAGCCACAACGGCTGTATAGCTGCACCCGGAAGTAAGGAGATCCACAAATTAGTATTTTTTGTCATTATTATGAATTTGTATAACAAACAAACACATGTTTTAATGTATTCATAACCTCATTCGTGTTTTACCATCATGCTTTAAAAAAAAACTGTAGGTGGGCAGATTAATGTTTTAATTTAGATTAATCTCACTGTAATCTTGGAATTAATCTAGATTAAAATGGCTCAATTGAATTCTGCCGAAGGCATTCAGTGTATGTGTGCTACCCAAATAAAAGTAAATCTTTGAGAACGGGTTTCTCAAGCCAGGTGGGGCATTAGACCAGGGGCTCTTCTCCTGTTTCTAAAATGCATCACAAACTGCTTAAGAAACTGTTCTACTATGATAATTGGTGATGAAAATAAATGATGCTCAATAAGATGTACTTGTGTTTACTAACTGTTTATTCAGTTAAACATGAACTTTGAACTGTAAGCCTACATAAGCTCCAAACAGCGATTTTTGATTACCTTAATCTGACTAAAGTCATAACTGAACTAAACAGAAATGGAATTAAGACATGGAGTATTCAGATATTAGTGGCATTATTGAAGTAAACACCGCAATCAAACAATTACCGTCATGTAGGACTTATCGCCATATTTTCCAACAAGATACACACACACGGCTGTCAGTAAAGGACCGCACACACACACACACACACACACATTGCGAAATGTGGACTTTTTTTTTCTTTCCATTTGGTGTGCGTTATTAAATTCCATAACACTCTCACCAGTCCTTACTCCTTATTTGCATCTAATACTTCAGTATGTCATGGGGGCATGAATGAAATGTTCATGAGTGAATGTGAAACTGCTGAACAAGGCAAATAACTAGATTGCAGATGTCCATGTAAGCGTAGTCAGTGGTGTCTTCGAAGTAAGTGAAAGATATAGAAGGGCATCCTGCTGATTTGATTCAGAAGGGCACTTTTTTCTCAGACGGCTCACCGGTCAGGTATACATGCGCGCTAAAATATCAAGGTGAAAGTCATCATAGCCTGCATAGAATAGACCCAGCTCCCAACCTAAATTTGAGAATAGATAAACTGAGATATTTTTTTTAATCGCTTGATAATGCAGTACATTAATGCTGATAACGGCCCACCACTCTCTCTCTCTCAATTCAATTCAAAATTGCTTTATTAGCATGACTGTAAATGATACAATATTGCCAAAGGTTTGAATAACATGCAAATGTGTGCGTTTGGTGTTTGGTGTTTGGCATACTTCCAACTGTCGTGTGCGCACTGTGTCGTGACGCATCTGGTGTGTGACCCCCAATACACTCTCATACACACACGCTCATGCAATACGGCCAATTTTGTTTACCCAATTCACCTATAGCGCATGTCTTTGGACAACTGGAGCACCCGGAGGAAACCCACGCCAACACGGGGAGAACTTGCAAACTCCGCACAGAAATGCCATCTGGCCCAGCCGGGAATTGAACCAGCGACCTTTTTGCTGTGAGGCGACAGTGTTCACCACTGAGCCACTGTGCCGCCATAAAAAATATATGTTTTACTAAAAATGAATAATTTAAATGTATTAATAATAATAAAAATATTAATAATATTACTGTTTTTTTATAAAATAAATAATAAAATTAATAACAGTTATATTTTTCAAAATCATATGATGTAAATAGTTCTATACCCAGCTTCGTTTACAGAGTCTCTCTCCACACATTGCAATGATTCTTTAGTTAAGCACACTTGACTTATAGATGAATTGCATCTTGTGCAGGATATTAGGAGAAAGATGACCCTGTGAGCTTAAAGTTTCCGGAGGGACCCGGAGTCTGACTCTTCGGTTATTTTGATACGATTAGAAACAGATGCAGAAAGAATAAAGTCAGGTATCATTGCCAATCACACTGTGAAGAGTGTGGTCCCACATGACGGGGTAATCTGTCTTGGGTCAGCATGACTGATAGACAGGGACCACGGCGTGGATCGCATAGCACACTGTAATATTCCCTGTCTCTGTTGCTCTACCTGTCAGTTCTGGCACAGTGTTTGTCACGGAAATTGTGCGAGCTGAAGCAGGTTGACACAAGTTAAACTTTCAAATGATTTAGCTGAAGTTAAAGCGCTCTGAATATTATTAATGTGACAGGAAGCGCCAGACTTTGCAGTTGCAGCTGTAATACTGAGGTGTAGTGAGTGGTTGCCAAAGCATTGTATTGTGGTTGCTAGGATGTTCTAGGTGGTTTTGTGGGTGTTGATGTGTGGTTGCTATGGTGTTCTGTATTGTTGCTAGGGTGTTCTGAGTGTTTTTCAGGTGTTGATATATGGTTGTAGGGTGTTCTGAGTGGTTTTCAGGCTGTTGCTGATGTATGCTTGTATGGTGTTCTGTATGTTTGTTGTTAATGTGTGTTGATGTATGGTTGCTAGGGTGTTCCGAGTGTTTTTAAGGTGTTGTTGTATGGGTGTGGGGTGCTCTGCTTGATTTTTAGGTTGTTGATGAATGATTGTAGGTTTTTCTTATTGATTTTCTGGGTGTTATTATATGGTTATTAGGGTGCTCAGTTATTTGTTGGTGCTTATATATGGTTGTTATGGTGTTCAGAGGGCTTTTCAGGTGTTGATGTATGGTTGTAGGGTGTTCTGAGATGTTTTTTTGCTTGGTTTTTATGTTGTTGATGTATGGTTGTAGGTTTTCTGGGTGTTTTTCAAGCTGTTGTTTATGTATGCTTGTTTGGTGTTCTGTATGGTTATAGGCTGTTGTGGATGTTTTTTGGATGTTGATGTATGGTTACTAGGATGCTCAGAGTTATTTGGGGGTGCTGATATATGGTTGTTATGGTGTTCTGAGTGTTTTGTAAGGGTGGTGACTTATGGTTGTAGGGTTTCCTGAGTGTTTTTCAAGCTGTTGTTTATGTATGCTTGTATGGTGTTCTGTATGGTTGTAGGCTGTTGTGGATGTTTTTAGGGTGTTGATGTATGGTTGCTAGGGTCCTC
>CAIGQZ010010775.1:7571967-7601945 GCA_903798205.1 Danio tinwini
TATATATATATATATATATATATATATATATATTCTATTATTATATATTATATGTATTCTCTCATTTATTTTCTTTTCGGCTTAGTTCCTTTATCAATCTGTGGTCGCCACAGCGTAATGAACCATCAACCCATCCAGCATATGTTTTACGCAGCAGATGCCCTTCCAGTTGCAACCTATCACTGGGAAACATCCATACACACTCATTCACACACATACACTATGGACAATTTAGCCTACCCAATTCACGTGTACCACATGATTTTTTGGACTTGTAGGGGAAACCGGAGCACCCAGAGGAAACCCATGCCAACACGGGGAGAACATGCAAACTCCACACAGTAATGGCAACTGACCCAGCTGAGGCTCGAACCAGCGACCTTCTTGCTGTGAGGCAAACGTGCTACCCACTATATATATATATATATATATATATATATATATATATATATATATATATATATATATATATATATATTATCAATTGTGTTGTCCACAATTATCCATTGTGTCCATATGTCTGAAATATCCTTAAGCAGCAATCCTGTTTTGTATTGTTGCATGAGATTAATATAACATTAATGCACATCAGTAAACCATCAGTAACTTTTTAATATATGTTCCTGTAAGAAAACCTTGTAAATAATTGGAAATCTGGCGATTGTAATATTAAAACCCTTGGGAACAATTGTGGTCGGAATCAAAGTTCACAGGACTGCTCTCTGGACTTCTCTCAAGCAGTGGACTTCTACATTCTGATTGGTTGCCGCCGAACCACATCATAGCTCATTACCATTAAGTTGACTTGATTTCAACTCTCCTCGACGCCCACACCAGTGAAAACGCGCAGTGCTGCTTCTTGCCGCTTCTCGCCACCGGCTTCCATTGAAAATGAACGACTTCTGGCTACTTTGACCCTTTCGCCGCTTTCGGTGTGAACGTACAGTTACAGTAGTTAGTTCTTAGACAATCAAAAAATATTACTTAAGGGGGCTAATAATATTGATCTTAAATTGGTTTTAAATAAATTAAAACTGCTTTTATCCTAGCAGAAATAAAACAAATGAAAATTTCCTTATATGCACATATGTATATAACTATACTATATTAAAGATGTCTCATAAGTGCTATATGTATATACATCTCTGCTATATGAAGGAATGTTCATGGCATACTTTTCCTAGAAGTGTAAAACGACATTGACTGTATTCATTCATCTTCGCTTTGCTTACATTCTCCTCAGGTTTTAATTTAAGACAGCGACTGCTGAAGTAATTACTGTAGCGCTCAATTTAACCAAGAGTTTACAGAGAGCTGGACTCAATGAACGGAGCCTTCATTTCTGCATGACAGTAACTGACAAACTTGTTCTTGATCCTATAAGAACTCCAATCTGTTATCTGTTAATAATCAGTGGTGAATGTAAGAGCATTAATCCAAGAAAAGCCTTTATAAACCACCAAATATGAAATGAACAGTTGCTATTTTTGGAAATACTGGGTCTCTGAAAGAGAATCTGACTTTCTGAAGCTTGAAGAAAAAACATAACCGTGATTCCCAGGATAATGTAATTCTGCTACAATATGCAATAGATACAATATCTGCTTGGATTAAGCAAGACGCGCTTCCAAGAAATACAAAAATGGAAACTGGTTGAGATAAGCGTGAATCAATCCCATAAACCCCAGAGAGAAAATCTGCTTGCTGATGTTTGTGAAAGAGTTGGTAGAAGTACAGCTTCCTCAGTGGCTCTTGGGTTTAGTTTTTTTTGTTCTTCACTGAAAATAGTGATGATCTGACTCAGCAATTGTGTCATGATTTCTAGTTAAAATGTTGTTTTTCTTCTCAAAATGTTTGCATTGGAAAATAAGACAAAGTGCAGCACTTTTTGCATTATACAGCCTTTTATTTAGTGATTAAGGCTCTATTGATTTAGACCTGCACTGCAAAAAAGGCTTTTCTTACTTAGATTTTTTGTCTTGTTTCTAGTACAAATATCTAAAAAATCTTATATAAAGAAACATTTTCTTGGCAAGCAAAACATAATGTCTTGTTTTCAGAAATAATATGCCAATATTAAGTCAGCTTTTTCTTAAAACAAGCAAAATAATCTTGTTTTTCCTTTTGACATAAGATTATTTTGCTTACCCCATTAGAAGATTATTTAGCTTGTTTAAGGAACAACTCACTTAATATTGGCATATTAGTTCTTAAAACAAGACAACATGTTTTGCTTGTCTAGACAATTCTTCTTGATTTAAGAATTTTAAGATATTTGGACTAGGAACAACACGAAAAATCTAATTAAGAAAAACATTTTTTGCAGTGTGTAGATTGTTTACTTTCTTCTATACAGGGATTTAAAGGAATAGTTTACACAAAACAATGGAAATTACCCCATAATTTACCCACCCTCAAGCCATCCTCAATGTTTAAGAGTTTCTTTTGTCAGACAAAAACAGTCAGAGTAGTTTTAGATTTTATTCTGGCTCTTCCATTCTGTATAATGGTGTTGGATAGTGGCTATTTTTTTGAACACTGCAAAAAAGGCTTTTCTTACTTAGATTTTTTTTGTCTTGTTTCAAGTCCAAATATCTAAAAATTATTAAATTAAGAAGCATTTTCTATAGACAAGCAAAAAATATTGTCTGCTTTTAAGAAATGTGTCAAAATTATATGAGTTTTTCCTTAAAACCAGCAAAATAACCTGCCGATGGGGTAAGCAAAATAATCTTGTTTTGTTATTTTGGCATAAGATTATTTCAACATAGGCTCATTCT
The DNA here is from genome assembly GCA_903798205.1 of Danio tinwini. Lineage (NCBI taxonomy): Eukaryota > Metazoa > Chordata > Actinopteri > Cypriniformes > Danionidae > Danio > Danio tinwini. The sequence continues at coordinate 7,574,748 of CAIGQZ010010775.1, forward strand.
GAAAACGTAGCCTTATATACATATCTGGAGATTGCAAATTACAGTATGTAGCCAAAAGTATATGGCTGCATTTCTTTAAAACAAATGGTACAGGGTGATATGAGGCCGTTCCTTTTCTCGCTTACCAGCTGACCTGCGTGTGGACGGCTTTACCGCTGTTACCAGTTTGTCCAGTGGCTCGCCATGTACGTCAGAGGACTTAACCACGAGGTTCGAGTCTGGTGAAGAATACTTTTAGAAAGCAGGTACGACAAAAACAAAAGCCAAAACATAAAACAGACAAGTAAATAACAGGGTGAAAATGTGGTAAAATCTGAAAACGTGGTAAAAATCAGACAAGGGCTTTACTTTTTCTGGATTGCTTTTTAAAACTGTCAGTTGGCTTTAGGCAAGGGGGTGGACGGGTCAATTGGTGCTTTTGAAAACATTATTGGTTGAGTTTAGTGAAGGAGGAGGGTGGGTCAGTCAGTCGACAGCGACCTCTGGTAGATTTACGTGAAAACAGTAGGCACGAATGGCTCTCACGACAGAAATTTGAGATCTCAAAATGAGCATTCACAGCAGCCTCTGGTTATTCAGTCATTCATTCATTTTATTTTCGGCTTAATCCCTTTATTAATCTAGGTTCGACACAGCGGAATGAACTGCCAACTTATCCAGCATATGTTTTACGCAGCGGATGCCCTTCCAGCTGCAACCCATCACTGGGAAACATCCATACACACTCATTCACACACACACTCACTACAGACAATTTAGCTTTACAATTCACCTGTACTGCATATCTTTGGACTTCTTTGGAAAACACTTACTTTTTCCTTCAGAGCGGCGGCGGTACATGCTCTGGCAGTAAAGGCCATTTTAAACTCTCACCTACTGTAGACAAAACACAATGTGCGCAGTCATGTCATCTTGCTTTTGGAGGCGGGAAACTGCTCTTTTGGAACGATGCCATTATGGATGGTCGGCACTTTTTTTCTCGTATATAACATTTATAAATGTTCAGACGTCATCGTCCACCCAAACGTACCAGTCAATTTCTGCCATTTTTGTTATCACATGATCTGTTAAAGCAAAATCATATGACTTTTTGATGTGCATGCTGGAATGTATTCGATAAATGCATTTCCATTGTAGTTTATATACATTTTTCTTATCGGATAAAAAGTTTATCATACTCAGTTATGCACATAATTGTTGCCAGTTTCCATTCAGGGTTTATTAATAATCCAAAATAAACATAAGGGGATGGAAACGTAGCTAGTTTTGCATTTTCTTCTTGGTTCGGTTTTTGTTCAAGGCAATTTTTCAAAGCACACCATGATGTGTTTTTACAAGTGATTTCCATTAATGAACCGACCATCAATTGACCTGAACCCCACTGAACATCTTTGAGACGTGCTCAAGTCTCAGCCGTTTTCCTCAGGGTCAGATAGTGACCATCTTTAGGATCGTCTTGATCACGTACTGTCTGCTCCAGCACACCTCAACACGTTCAACAGGGTTCAGGTCAATTGGTGGTCATTCATGTGTGAAACTAAAGCTTTCTTTCACAATTTGAGCTCAATGAATCTATGCACTGTCATTCTGGAAGATTGCCATGGCATACATCTTGCAAAATAGTTGGGTTGTAATTATAATTGTTGGTGTTCAAAGGCATGCGCTATAGATGAGTTGAATAAACTGAATTAGCCGTAGTGTATTTATGTGAATGAGTGTGTATGGATGTTTTTCAGTATTGGGCTGCAGCTGGAAAGGCATCCGCTGGGTAAAACATATGCTGGATAAGTTGGTGGTTCATTCCACTGTGGCGAACATGATGAATAAAGGGACTAAGCCGAAGGAAAATTAATGAATGAAGTTAGGAAATTACCCGTAGCAACTTTAATGTAATATACTGTAGTGTGGAATATTTACCTTTGGCTCAAAACTCTCAATCAAGTTTGGTTTTTGACCCTTCATAAGTAAAGGTTTGGGCACCCCTGATCTAAACCAAACCACTTTAGAGTTCGGATTGGATTGTTCATAAATTATTTTAGAAATCTCAAGACTTTTGAAAGCACCATTGCAGGCTACAGGCGGTTCTTTTACAGCATAAAGCCTTTCTATTCATGTCTACAAGCATAAACACCTTCATGAGCACTTGAATCTGGCTCTCCCGATGCTCATTAACAGTGTATTTCATTGCTCCAGCGCTAAGTTCCTCAGCAGTGTTTAGAGTTTCAACAGTTTACAAATCAGAAAGTGGCCGTTTATGGAGCACGTCAGCGCTGGTATCAGAGCACAAGTGCAACAGCCAGACTCTCATTGACATCTAAACAAACCCAACTTTAAACAGGAGCAAATTAATGAACTACGACCAAAACTACCCACGTCCTATTGGTCATCAACTAAACTAAATATTTGAGGATATGAGCGGCATGTAATCAAAAGGAGATTTTGAACGCCTGGGTTTCATGAATGGCCATTAAATGCAGATGGTTTTCCATCCATTATAAAGAGCTGCGCAGAAACGTGTCGTGTTATTGCAAAGAACGCCTTTCTTCATTTAGCAAGTGTTTTAGCATGCTGATCATCTCCGAAATGAAACACAATCAACCGATTATCTAATCCAATAGTATTTAGATAGTAATTCAAAAAAAGTGTTTTCAGGGATGATGAGGAAAGTCCATCGGGAAGAGGTTTAGGAACATCCCATCTCTCTCTTTCCAGCAGGACTGATGCCGTTTATCTTTCATTCCCCTACAAGAGCGGGTTTGTCTTTCACAACAGCCTCCGTCCCGTGGGTCTTTACGTCCACACGCACCACTGGCTAATACATTTGCCTGCTCATCAAGCATAAACTAATGTGTATTGGCTTACCACTTTTCGCATGATTAATTCCCACGTACAGGGAGGAATGCGGTCCCTTGGAGAGCAACAGGGTGTTTTTTAACTCCCCGGGATGAGCCAGCGCCGCAGACAGGCCGAGGAAAAAGGGAGAGAGAGAGCGCAGGAGTTTATTGATAACAGGTGGTCATGCATGCCGAGACGTTAACGATAACCAGCTGTGAGGCCGGTCCCGCGCCAAAACGCCCGCTCCGAGGACTGGAGGGAGCGAGGAAGAAACGCTGCGCTCTGTTGGCCAGCGCTTACCTGACCTGATCTATTAGCTCATCAGTTCTGCTTTTATTGTTTTCTGGGGTCAGACGCAGCTGACTAAATCTTGACACGGCGAGCATCATTACTCGGCAGTAGAGAATCGTTTAGCCGCACATGTGTCAGGCGGAGTATCCTGTAAAAATAGTGTTAGAAACAATATGTTCGTTCGCCTTGGTCCTCGGCTCGAGAGGCCTTCACATGTCATGCCAAATAGATCCCCACCCCCCATTCCCAGTTTTTGGGCTGATAAAGATGGGTGTGTGTGTGTGTTAAGAGAGAAAAGGTTTGTGCCCTCTAAAGCAAAGCCAGACATCTGAAGACTCTGTGCAAGACAAGCTGAAAAGTCCAGCTAAGAACTGAACTTCCATAGTGCTGGTTTGGTGGACCATCCTAAAGTGGATTTATCAAGAAGTGCTTAGCTCAGTGGTTAGCACTGTCGCCTCACAGCAAGAAGGTTGCTAGTTCGAGTTCCGACTTTGTCAGTTGGCATTTCTGTGTGGAGTTTGCATGTTCTCCCTGTGTTGGCGTGAGTTTCCTCTGGGTGTTCCAGTTTCCAGCACATGCCCCAGTAAAAATCACCAGTGCCCCAGTAAATGCTTTGAGATATAATTTACTTTATATGCAAAGTGTGTTTATTAAAAGTGTTAATAAAGATTATTCATTATTCTCTGCAACCCAACCAACGCTGGTGAAATCAATGTAGTTTAATCTAAAAGCAAACTGATGCATCTCTGCATGTGAGCAGAGAACTATACCTGCGCGCCTGACGTGCTGCTCTTCTCCCAGTGCGAGTCCTGGTTGTTAACATGCACGCGGAAAAAGGACTTGCTGCTCACCCACCGCTCATGCATTGTGAAACCGGCGTAAGAGCCTTTTATGCGGAAGTGTCGGCACGCAGTGAGTTTTGCAAGACTACAAAACAAAAATTTTTATAATATGAGGGTGATCTTATTAAGCTGGCCTCCTGATAGATTTTTGCATGAAGTAAAAAAGAGGGATGACGAGTCAGAGAGATAAAAGTGTAATAAACCTAATTCTCTGCCATGTGTCAAGTCTAATACAACAGATAATTCTATAAAACATTTTTTTTTGTATTCTATAGAACTGTATATAGAATTTAATTCAAATGAAATTAATATTCATGCAAAAGATTTCTTAAATGATCTTTGCATCATCACTCCGGTTACATTTCGGATTAATTTCTCCTATTTATTTAAATTAATAATTGTATAATAACAATAATATGTTTAATTTTATTTATATATATATATATATATATATATATATATACATACAAAATTATTCATTTGAGTCAACTTAAACCACTTACAGCTATCGGTTTCCTAAAACCATTTGAGTAGCTATATAGTTGTTTGGACTTAATTTGATTAAGTAAACTGAACTCATACAGATTTGATAATTGAACTTAAGTTGATGTTTAAGTTACTGATACTCTAAATGTTTGACAATATCAACTCAAATAATATGTTTATATGACTCAATATGTATAAGTCAAACAGTTTGAGTTACCTTAAAGGTGCTGTATGAACTTTTCTGACTCTGTTAAAGCATACAAATGCCCTAATATGTTTGCAGATATTTAAGAAACATGCTAAGTGAACGTTCTTGAAATCTAAAAACAACGCTGAAGTCAGATATTCTGCTTTGGAAAAGTGTGTTCTTTTAACCTGCCCAATGCCAGTTTAGCCAATTACATTTCAGCACCCCGGGTTGGCTTGGTGGAAAAAGGCATATTTTTATTCATTCATTCATTCATTCATTCATTCAGAAAGACTCTCAAAGCATGCCCGTGACCGAAATGCGACCACCGGTGAACAGAAGCAGACTTCGAAATGAGAAGCAGATTCAGACTTACACATGAGGTGGTTATTAAATAGCAAATAATATAAATATTACAAACGTAAACATTAGGTGAGCAGGTTACATTGTGCAACCCCCGTGTCCTAACAACACTCTACATTATGAGACTGGCAATGATAAGCAATTGGGCTTTTTGCACCAGACGAAACACAACAGAAATTAAAATACAGCCATTCAGAAGCACAGAATAATGCACTCACTGCACTCCAACGAAATGGTAAGGTTTATAATCTAAATAATACATATTAAACCTCTATAACATTATTAAATGTAGATGCTGAATCACTGTGTTGGTTTGCACTGGGTAACAGTTCTAAAGTTCAATTTCACTTGGTTTATTTTATTTTCAAGATCTGAGGTAAACTATCTGCTGCTACTCTGAGTAGTATGGCAATAAATGTCACGTAAAAAATGGCATTCAAACTCACATTATTCACATTAAACACAAAAAAAGCACATGAGGTGTACCATTGTCAAAGTTTTCTGTTGTTCAGCTGTAAAACATATAGCAAAATTGTTGTCAGTTCATTCCACTGTGGCGACCCCTGATAAATAAGAGACTAAGCTAAAGGAAAATTAATGAATAAATATTATAATGACAACTGATACTACATTTTCATGAAGACACCGTTCATCTGCTGAGTTTGCTATACTTGTTTTTTTCTACACTGTAAAAACATCCATAAATTAGCAGTTATTCATATTTTATGATTCACATTTTTATTTTTCTCCATTTATTATTTATTTTTTTATTGAATTATGGGACCTTAATCGTTCTCCCAACAACTTTTAACCTTGAAATGTTCGGAAAAAGTGACTTTACTAAATTTTTTAAAAGTGATTTATTTTCCGGGTTGATGTTGTATATTTTAATACAAAAGTCTTAAAGGTGCAGTTTGTAAGTTTGACACCCAGTGGTTGAACTAGGTATTGCACTCCTGGATCAAAACAAACTGAAGCGCAGGTTGCCAGATTGAGGACAGGAGCGAGTGATTAATACCGTGTTCTAAATAAAAGCAACAACACAGAACAACAGAAAACTATAACAATGATCACCTCAGGTAAACCTCACGTGCCTTATTTAGTGCTAACAATGTGAGTTTGAGTGCCATTTTACAGGAAATGTATTGCCATATACTGAAAGCAGCAGCAGATAGTTCACCTCAGATCTTGAAAATAAAATAAACCATTTGAAATTGAACTTTAGAACTAAACACATGATTCAGCATCTACATTTAATAATGTTAAAGAAGGCTAATGTGTATTAAATAGATTATAAACCTTACTGTTTCGTGAGTAAGTGCATATTCTGTGCTTGTGAATGGCTGTATTTAAATTTTTGTCATGTTTCGTCTGGTGCAAACAGCCAATTTGCTAATCACTGCGTATCTTTTTATAAAGCGTGTTGTTAGGACATGCGGATACAACGTAACCTGCTCACCGAGCCTGATCTCACGAGGAAACGTAAGTATTTTACGTTTTGTCAGTTTAGTGGCTAATTCGTACGAATTCATACGAGTTCAGTCGTACAAAAATGTACGATTTTAAAAAGGAGGCGTGGCACCTAACCCCACCCCTAACCCCAACCGTCATTGGGTGATGAGCAAATCGTACCTATTTGTACAAATTAGATCGTACGAATTCATACGAATTAGCCACTAAATTAAAAAGTTACGAATTGCCGTGAGATTGCGTTGGCTCACCTGACGTTTACACTCATAATATTTATATTATTTGCTAATTAATAACCTCATGTGGAACTGAATCTGTCTCATTTTGGAGTCTACTGTCCACAGGAGGTCGCGTTTCGGTTACAGACGCATGCTTTCAGAGTCTTTCTGAAATAATGAATGAAATACTTGGTTTTCCACCAAGGCAACCCGGAGTGCTGAAATATAATTGGCTACACTGGCATTGGGTGGGTTAAAAGAATATAAACATAGACAGTGTTTTGGCACGGAAATGACATTTTCAAAGCAAAATATCTGACTTTAGCATTGTTTTTCAGATAAACAAGTATGTTTACATAGCATGTTTCTTAAATATCTGCAAACACACTGAAAAAAATGATGTCTACAAAACTGTTGCAAACTATTTATTTGTGTTGAATTTAAACAAACAAATTAAGTTGAATAAAATTCTACTTAGTTTGTTTGTTTAAATCCAGGCCAAATAAATTGTTTACAGCCACTTAACGTAAAAATATAGAGTAAATCCAAGGAATCATATCTAAATGATTTTTTTTCAGTGCATATTATGGTATTTGTATGCTTTAGAAGAGTCAAAAACATACATACAGCACCTTTAATAAAACGCCAGAAAATTTTCTGTCATTTCACATGCTTATTTCTCTATATTGTTTCTTATACATTATATTATTTCAAACTACTAAAGTCACTTTGTTAAACTGTAGAGCTGAATTGTCAACATCAAAATCAGCCAGAGCAGAGATCAACATCCCATAAAGCAATTCACAACCGTAAAATACAGAAACTGTCAATCAACAGATTTTTTTAAGGTGTATAAGAATGCCGTAAAAAACAAACAAACTGAGAACTTATGATCACAAATATGCAAAACATCTCCTGTATGAGTGTGTGTGTGTTTTACCCATGACACTGACCCCCTGGGGGGCCCACGCATTGATCGCTATGCCATGAAAATGGGGCTCACCATGTGGGCTCTTTTTCATTACAGTGATTGACAGAACGCGAATATGTGTGGAGAGCAGAACATCAGGTGCTCTTCGCCACTCCATTTAGTAGAGCTGTTGATACGGGCCATCGTGATGCACATGACGGTAAAGTAATAGCAGGGGGGCATGTCATCCCGACCCCCTCATTCTCCACAAAACTCATTTTCTTGTTGCGTTTGGCAGGGTTTCAGACTTCAAACCACAATTAGTGGACCACTAATGCGATGGAGCATTCATTATAGCGTTCTATATGGATTGCATTATACCGATAACATCGTTTTGGCACTGATTCCAACCTCATGATGAAAGGGAGCAACGGGAGATACTTTTTTCTGATGAGTTGTTTGCCGATTTCAACATGGCTCAATGCAGATCGTGGACCTTTTTAAGCAGCTGCTGGTAAATTTGGAGGGCATCTCATTTCACCTCACCTTCGAGTGCATCTAAAGCATCGAGTAAGAAACTTGTCTTCCTGAAATCAGATCTTGGCCATGTGGTCTCGCTTCTCATCGCATCTGCTTTGGATTGTCCATTCCTGCTAAATCGAATCTGGGCACGGGAGATCATGTAAAGAGAATGAATGTGGCTGTGTGTTTCTGTTCAGTCCATAACAATGACATAAAATATGGTGGTTATTTTGGTTCACATGCTAAAGCGTTTTGGAAACAATAGTCGAGTTTCCTACCATGCATTTTTTATGGGAAAATGCATGCAACAATGTTGCAGAGAAGCATTGAGATGCAAATAACTCTTCTGAAATTAATATACAAAATACAGAAATACACCAGTTTGAGCCTGTGATATGCTACAGGATAATGTCTGTCATTTAAAGGCCTCAGGTTCTCCTCATGATGCCCATCCTCCTCGATTTGTCTAGGGCCATCTGTTTTAGCAATTGTTAATAGTAGTTTGTCCTCAGGTGTTCATTTATTCATTTTCTTTTCGGCTTGGTCCCTTTATTAATCCGGGGTCGCCACAGCGGAATGACCCCCCTACTTATCCAGCACGTTTTTAAGCAGCGATGCCCTTCCAGCCACAACCCATCTCTGGGAAACATTCACACACACTCATTCACACTCATACACATCGGACAATTTAGCCTACCCAATTCACCTGTACTGCATGTCTTTGGACTGTGGGGGAAACCAGAGCACCCAGAGGAAACCCACGCGAACACAGGGAGAACATGCAAACCCAACTAACAGAATAAGACTCACAGAAATGCCAACTGACTCAGCTGAGGCTCGAATCAGCGACCTTCTTGCTGTGAGGTGACAGCACTACCTACTGCGCCACTGCATAGCCCTAGTTTGTCCTCAGGTATATTCCCTAAAAAGTTTAAACATGCAGAAGTGCAACCACTGCTCAAAAACCTGGCCTGGATGCTGCAGACCTAACAAATGTTAGGCCTATTTCCAAACTACCTTTTCTGTCAAAACCTCTTGGAAAAAGTCAAATACAATCAATCAATGACTTTTCTGAAAATGTACAAGTTGTTCAAAATTTTCCAGTCTGGCTTTAGGGCCTTACATAGTACTGAACTGGTTCTACTGAAGGTGTTTAACAACATTTTTTTAGCCACTGGTTCTGGGGAGTGTGTCATCCTTGTGCTTCTTGACTTAATTGCCACCTTTGACACTGGATCGCAAATTTTTATTTCCCGACTGGAAAAGTAGGTGGGCATTAAAGGGCTGGCGCTTCAGTGGTTTAAGTCCTATCTGGAAGGACGGACGTCCAGCATCAGTATTGGGGATTATGTCTCTTCCCCTGCCCCCCTGCCTCATGGGGTCCCTCAGGGCTCAGTATTAGGCCCTCTTCTTTTTCTCTCTCTATCTACTCCCGCTCAGGTCAATAATTAGGAGGCATTGCCTGCTTTTCACTTGTACGCTGACAGCACCCAGATCTATGTCCCTATTAAAAAAAGTGGAACTGTCAGACCACTGCTTCAGTGTCTAGATGACATAAAGTCCTGGATGGCTTTTCATTTTTTAAGCATTGAAAAAAAAGGATGTCATGGTTTACTACTGTATCTTTCACGGTTGATCTGAGTGACCTAGCACAGCACATCAAACCGACCATCACAAATCTTGGGGTTCAACTCGATCCTGACCTAAAGTTGGACAGCCATATAGGGGCAGTGGTCAAGGCAAGCTTTTACCAGCTGAGACAACTAAGGAAAATAAAGCCATGTTTGTCAAGACAACAGTTTGAAACTGTAATCCATGCCTTTGTTACCACCCGCCTGGATTACTGTAACTCGCTTTACATTGGGATAAGTGGGTCTTTTATGGCCCATCTACAACTAGTGCGAAATGCTGCAGCATGCCTCTTAACAAGTAGTCATAAGTTTGATCATATCACCTCGATTTTATCCACACTTCCCATTATAGAATTCATTGTAAAATTATTTTATTTGTTTTTAGATCCTTAAATGGTTCTGCCTCACACTTTATATCTGAACTGCTACACCCCTATATACCATCGCATGCTCTTAGATCATCAGATCAGCTGCTTCTTAGAGCCCCAAAAACAAGATGTAAGTTTAGAGGTGACCGTGCATTTGCGGTGCCTGACCCCAAGTTATGGATAACCCTAACTCTTTACATCAGGTAGCCCCCTTCGCTGCCTTTATTCAAATCACACCTCAAAATCTACCTTTTTTTCTTGGCCTTTGTTACCTGATACCTTAAGCGTGCAGTAGTTTTACTACCTGAGTTGTATACTATGTGTTATGTGTGGTTAGTGTTTTAAATTCCATTTTACTGTTTAGCACTTTGGTCTGCTTCTTGGTGGTTGTAAGGTGCTTTATAAACAAAGTTGAATAATTGTAAAGGTGCAATAATCACCAGATATGCACCAAAAAAAAACTGTTAGCATTATCATTCAGTCACATAATCCACCAGAAATATACCAGTTATAGGTTAGAACAGTTCATTCATTCATTAAATTTCCTATGCGTTAAGAGCACGAGTATGGTCCGGCACAGCCTTTGCACGGTCGCATAGCCCTCGCCATAGCCACTGCCAACCCACTTCTTAAAAGGTCAAGGTTAAGGTCAACTTTATATACAGTTGATGTCAGAATTATTAGCCCCCCTGTTTATTTTTTTCCAGAATTTCCGTTTAACGGAGAGACGATTTTTTTAAACACATTTCTAAACATAATAGTTTATATATATATAGCATCTTAAAACAACAGGAATGTTGACCAAAATGCTTCACAAATATGGCAACAATAATAAACAATTTGAAAGACCGGACAATATATGCGGCAAAAAATATTAAAAGCTGAAAATAAATGTAAAAATCAGTATAGTCAATGAGTCCTAAAAAAAAACTAATTTCTATAAATAGGCCAGAGAGAAGAGGTAGGATTTGACAGATTTTTTAAAAGCACTTAATGTAGATGAAGCTCTAACTTCTAAAGGTAATGTGCTCCAAAGTCCTTTTCTTTTCAAGCGGGATTTAGGAACAATTAGCAGGAGCTGAGCAGAAGACCTAAGGGATCTTGGGGCAGAATACAAACTTTAAAGTTGAAATATATAGGCCGGGGCAAGTGTACATAGAACTTTAGAAGTTTAACTTTAAAATCAATTCTCTGTTTCACAAGGAGCCAGTGAAGAGAGGCCTGGATGGGAGAAATATGTTCTCTCTTTTTTGTCCCAGTCAAAAAATGGGCTGCTGCATTTTGTAAGCGTGAGAATGATAACTGACAGATGCCAGGGTACAGTGCATTACAATAATCGAGCCTAGAAGAGATAAAAACAGTCTCCAAGACTTTAAAAGAAAGAAAGGGCTTTAAATATCTTAAGTCTTCCTTAAAAAAAATAACTACACGTTGCAACGTCACGTAGCACAAGTTCTGTGATTGGTCGATTTGGTAGTGGTGACAAGGATGGGCGGTGCTGAGAGACGCAAGCCCAATGGAGCAAGTGTTTACAGGTGTGGAGTCCTGTAAAGGAGCTCCAGATGGAAACTTTTGTTTTGTGTTTACCTTAAGATTAAAGTTGTTGCATGTCCGCTGCATGGTTCCTGCCTTTGAATGAGCAAGTTTTAGCTATTTGTAGCATTTAGAAAAAAACAAAACACCTGTGAGGAAACTTGACACAGAGGAATATAAAACCTACTGCCAGCTAACATTTCGGAAATGTTATTGCAGAGCATCACAAACAGAAAGCAGAAGTATAAATGCAGGGCTACGCACAAGGCTGGCACCGTGGGGCAAGCCAATCACTCGACGCAGAAGTATAAATCAGCCTTAAGTACCCATTTCAGAGGTCAACAACTAACCGGCAACTATTCCAGCATATGTTTTACATAGCGGATGCCCTTCCAGCCACAACCCAGTAATGGGAAACATCCATACACTCTCATACATTATGGCCAATTTAGTTTACCCAGTTCACCTATTGCACACATGTTTGGACTGTGGGGGAAACCGGAGCACCCAGAGGAAACCCCCGCCTACATGAAGAAAACATGCAACTCCACACAGAAATGCCAGCTGATGGAACTCAAACCAGTGACCTTCCTGCTGTGGAGCGATAGTGCCAACCACTGAGCCACCATGCCGCCCTAGGTTGGAATAATTACAATTGTAATTTTTTAAAACTTATTTGAAAGGAGCCTCGGCCACACTACAAAACTATTAATAAATCATTAACTATGACTTTAGTTCTTAAGGTAATAGTTGGGTTTAGATATTGGAAAAGATTTGGGATGTAAAACGAAATCAAATGCAGAATTTATACTTTATAAGTACTAATAAATGGTCAATATCTTAAAAAGAGGCAGGTAATAAGCCAGTAGTAATAGTGAAAGTCAGTACTTAAGCTAAAATGTTGATTCTGCTAAAAATTACATAAAATAAATATATATATATATATATATATATATATATATACAGTTAAGCTTGAAATTATCGTTACAAAATCTGATTAAAATTACTTTTATTTACCCATCAAGAGTATTTTTTTCACCGGAAATGACACAGGCTTCTCCCAAAAGATAATAAGACAATGTGCAAAAGGCAAAATTGTTGAAAAAAATATTTCTCCGCTTGGATTTACATTTGAACAAAAACTTTAAGTCAGAATTTGCCTGGGTATTTCAATGGTCCTCTGTCATAGTGACAAAACATCTAAACATTTTGATGCAGTTATTATGCAATGACAAAGGATTTTGGGGACACTGACTGTTTAAATGAGAAGGAAATTTAGTTTTGACACATGAACAAACAGTTTTGGGACAGATATGAGCTTTTGCGAGTGAGCTATAGTGTTGTGCTGAACTGTAAGACTGTTTTGCAAAACAATCTTACAGTATTGAGAATGTAATTCCTGTTTTAAGAACTGAGCCAAACCAATGGAGAAAAACTAAAAGGAGTTTTTGTTCTAACCAACACCTCAAATTGATATATTAGAAATGGCTTCTATTTCTTTCAGCTAAACAACAGAAAACTGACAATGATCACCTCAGGTACACCTCATGTGCTTTATTCAGTGTTAAATGGTAATAATGTGATTTTGAATGGCATTTTATGTGATATTTATTGCCATACTACCAAAAAGCAGCAGCAGATAGTTCAGCTCAGATCTTCAAAATTAAATAAACCATGTGAAATTGAACTTAAGAACTGTAAAATAATGCAAGCCAACACATATCAGTGATTCAGCATGTAGATTTAATAATGTTAAAGAGGTTTAATATGTATTAATTGGATTATAAATCTTACCATTTCGTGAGTGAGTGCATATTCTGTGCTTCTGAATGGCTGTATTTAAAATTCTGTCACGTTTCGATAAGCTTAATTGCTTATCACTGCACATCTTGTCCAGTCAAGTCTTGTACAATGTAACCTGCTCACGTAATGTTTACATTTGTAATATTTATATTATTTGCTAATTTATAACCACCTCAGGTGGAACTCTGAATCTGCGTCTCATTTCGGAGTCTGTTACTGTACACCAGAGGTTGCATTTCAGTCACAAACGCATGCTTTGAGAGCCTTCCTGACTAAATGAATGGAATACGCAGTTTTCCAATGAAGCAACCCAGGGATGCTGCATGAAATATAATTGTCTAAAGTGGCATTGGGTGGATTAAATGACCAAAACAAGGACAGCCGTTCCGACACATAACATACATTTTCAAAGCAGAATATCTGACTTCAGCATTGTTTTCCAGATAAACAAGAATGTTCACTTAGCATGTTTTTTAAATATCTGCAAACATATTATGGTATTTTTAAGCTTTAGAAGAGTCAAAAATTAACACACAGCACCTTTAAATTTGCAATGTGTGTTGATCTAAACGTAAAACCTCCAAAACTAAATTAAATAAAATGCATAATGTGAGATTTTAAGCACACTAATGATTCATCTCATAAGAGCAGAAGTCAGTTTTGATGCTGACTGTAAAGTGTGATCTGCTCTTCTCTCTTTCAGCAGGAGGTGAAATGTGGTCACCGTTACAAATCCAGTGAAAGCGAAACTATGGAAAAGGGCCCGTATTTACACCCACCCATAATCGTCCACTTCACCGTCCAAACCGCAGGCTTTTGACTGATGGATGGATGGAAAGATGGGTGAATAATTGAATATATTATTCACCTAAGCAGTATTTTATTCAGCGTGAGCAGCATTTGGGGTCTGTATAGTTGGCGCTGGCCTTTCCTCCTTAGGTTTTTCACTGCTTTGGGCACACGCAAAGTACTCTTGGCATAAACACAAGTCAAGATACCACACTGTAAATGCCTGAGCCTGTTTACTCGGTGCCGTAAACGCTTTGAGGCCAATTAAATGCCCCACTCCCTAATCTCCAGTGGGAAATGAAAATGTCTGTGGTCTATTGGGTCACTGACCTGTCAGTCTTCGAGATTGACAGGTAGAGCTTACAGTGAAACAGGAAGGTAATTATGGGGAGGTCAATCTGAATAATGAACTTTGACCACTCAGGTCAATGTAAATGACAGTTGTGAGAAATATTAACCCTTGCAGATGTCATTAAAAAGGTTTTCAAGTAATTCGATAGTTTTGGCTAAGTTTAGCAATGGCATCTGTAATTCTGTAAGGCACAATATGTACGAATTGTGCAGTGCATTATCCAAAAACCACTAGAACAAACATTTGACGTCTATAAAATTATATATATATTTTCTTTTTCAAATATTTCCCAAATGATGTTTATCAGAGCAAGAAAATTTTCACAGTATTTCCTATAATAGTTTTGCTTCTGGAGAAAGTCTGATTTGTTTTATTTTGGCTAGAATGAAAACTGTTTTAAATTTGTTTAAACTATTTTAAGGTCAATATTATTAGCCAATATTATTATTTAAGGTCAATATGTATATATAATTTTTTTGAATGTCTACAAAACAAACCATGGTTACCCACCTAATTACCCTAACTTGCCTAATTAACCTAGTTAAGCCTTTTAATGTCACTTTAAGCTGAAAGACACTTGTCAGATTTTAATTTTAGAGGGCATAAGGTGTGAGCATGAGGTGTGCTCAAGCATGTGCTCTTCATTTTCTGTCTGATTCCTGCGCTGACTGACTCTTTACACAGCACTAACACGCTTGCTTGTAGGGATGTGATGTGGTGACGCTGAGCCAATCCGTGAATCACAGCCAGTGGTAGAAAGAGTACTGAAAAATCATACTCAATAAAAGTACCATTACTTGCCTAAAAATGTAGTGCATGTAAAAGTAGAGTAGAGCAAAAGTATCTGTTGTGAATATTACTCAAAGTAGGAGTAAAAAGTAGACTTTTTAAAAGTACTCAAGAGTAGTGAGTATTATGCTGTCAAAAGCTGATTTGTTTACATGTATTTGTGCATGTGAGTGTAAACATAACATTCTGTAGTGCATTAAGTTATTGCCCAGAAGACACACAACATCATGAGATGTTCATATTAGGTTAGATTTAGGTTGTAATGTCAGGTGACCAAAATTAATTGTCAAGCTAGCAGCTAAGGACGACGTTATTTTGATGTAAAATAATGATGTCAAACGATGTTGATATTTGATTGATTTTAGGTTGATTTTAGGTTGTTAGAAAGTGACCAAAATACAGCGTCGAGCTAACATCTTAAACCAACATCATATATGACGTCAAATACTAAAAATTTTTCATCAGGTACGGCAACCAAAATCCAATGTCTAATAAACGTCATAGGCAAGGCAAGGCAAATTTAGTTATATAGCACATTTTATACACAGCGGCAAAAAAAAGAAATGAGCAAACTCCTAACATTTACTTTCCGAGATTAGTTCACTGGGAATCCTACTGGGGGGGTTTGTGAGTCTCTCTACCATTGCAAAGAGTGTACGCGCATGATTTAAGTTGCTGTTTATAAGGGTTATAACTTTTATTCCAGAAAGTTTGTGGATTCGATGTTGATCTTCAAGCTGTGTCGTTTGAGCACTGTGCTGATAGGCTTGAGTTAAAATTAGAGTATAAAATATAAAAGCAAGAGTGCAAAGAGCGGAGCAGTAGGCAGAAGCGTCCGAACAGAAGCAAAGCAGGAAGTCAGGAATTCATGCAAAGGTGAATATAAGAATAGGTCGTTCTTGTGTGAGTGCTCATTTCTCCGCTCTTGTTTGTGCGTCAGTGGTAACATAGTGGTAACCTTCTCACAATGTCAAGCTGTAACATCATTAGACGTTAATATTTGATTGGTTTTAGGTTGGACGTTGGATATTGACATAGGCCTGACAATTGAGTTCTGACGTCAACCTGATTTTCATTGCCAAACCAAATGCAAAGTCCCCATGACGTTAGGGTTCGAAAGAAAGTAGTGGAGTAAAAGTACAGATAGAGAACAAAAAATGTACTCAAGGAAAAGTAAAAGTACACGTTTTTAAAACTACTTAGTAAATTACAATTCCTCAGAAAAACTACTCAATTACAGTAATTTGAGTATTTGTAATTAGTAACTTTACACCACTGGTAACGCATTACAATAATCTAACCGAGAGGTCATAAAAGCATGAATAAGCTTTTTCACATCAGACACATTATGTTAGCTGACCAATCAGAGGCTCTTGAGGGCGGGCATTTAGGAGGAACTAGGAAATATGACAGTCATTTTCATGTTAGCAGAGTAGCTGTATACAATCAAAGTAAGATAAATGAAAAAATTATGTGATTTTCTACAAGTAAAGCCTGAGCAGACATTGCTTTGCATCTTATAAACACAACCAACCCTTAAAAATACACTGTGATCACCCCTTCAAGCATTTTTACAAATTTAAGTGGACTGAACATAAAAAAATGAAGTGGTTTAAAAAGAAGTCAGTATTGTGTTTTTCAACTCATTTTAAATAAGTAGTTTGAACAAGCAGCAAAAGTCATGATTTGAGTGTAGTTTATGTGCAGTCTTTCTTATCCAATAAAAGGTTTATCCTACTCAGTTTTGCGCATACATTTTTAATGTGCATTTTTTTTAATTTATGCACATCTTTGTGCTTTCATCAAGTGACAACTCAAATGCACATTAAAATAGGTGGATGGAAACTACTGTGGGATGCTGGAAAAGAGTGAATACAAAATTATGCACAAACTGCAAAGGTGGTTAAAACCACTAATGAAAAAGAGCGTCGGTACAGAAGTCTAATGATTAGCAGACTGATGGGGACAAGTCCTCTTGTAATTGAAGGGAAATAAGGGTGGAAAGAGAACAATAATTGCAGCACACTTTTTTAGGCTCTGTTTTAAAACCTTCTGACCTGGCTTGTGCTTCCCAAAACCGTTGTAAGCCAACTAAGATTGCAAGCTTCGTCATCACAAACACAGTTGAGCATTTCCTGAATCCATCGTTCCAATAATTATTTGCAAACAGCCATCGTATGCATGTGTGGTTGAAATTACACCTTTAGAGCTGTAGTTACAAGCAGAGTTTCTGGGTGTGTTCATTTCTGAGTTATCTCCCCTATTCCTTTCACACACTTCACTGTTCATTGTAAGTAGTTTTAAAAGCTAAATGTCACTGGCCACTTTATTAGGTACACCTTACTTGTACCCAGTTGGACCCCCTTTTGCCTTCAGAACTGCCTTAACCCTTCATGGCATAGATTCAACAAGTTACTGAAAATATTTCTCACAGATTTTGCTCTATATTGACATGATAGCATCACGCAGTTGCTGCAGATTTGTCGGCTGCACATTCATGATGTGAATCTCCTGTTGCACCACATCCCAAAGGTGCTCTATTGGATTGAGATCTGGTGATTGTGCAGGCCATTTGAGTACAGTGAACTCATTGTCATGTTTAAGAAACCAGTCTGAGATGATTCATGCTTAATGACATGGTGTGTTATCCTGCTGGAAGTAGCCATCAGAAGATGGGCACACTGTGGTCATAAAGGGATAGATATGGTCAGCAGCAATACTCAGGTAGGCTGTGGCACTGACACGATGTTCAAATGGTACTAATTGTGCCAAGAAAATATCCCCCATACCATTACACCACAACCAGCCTGAATCGTTGATGCAAGGCAGGATGGATCCATGCTTTCATGCTGTTGATGCCAAATTCCGACCCTACTATCCGAATGTCGCGGCAGAAATCGACACTCGTCAGACCAGGCAACGTTTCTCCAAATTTGGTGAGCTTTTGTGAATAGCCTCAGTTTCCTGTTCTTAACTGACAGGTGTGACACCCGGTGTGGCTTTTCAACACATTTCTAAACATAATATTTTTTTATAGCTAATTTCTAATAATCGCAGATCTGTTATGTAACATTCCAGTTTTGCTCATATATTTAATTCACATCTTTGGATGGAAACATGACTAATGTATTGTACACAAATCTGCCTTTCCTTGATTTTGCTACAACAAGTCCATTGGTGGTTCTTCTTGGCATAAACTCAGAAATAAAGGTACAAGAGCTGTTGCTGGGGTTGTACCTGTTCCAAAGGTACACACTTGTGTCTAAAGGGTCTCTATTAATACCTCAAGAGTACATATTGGTACCTAAAAAGTACAATCATTCAACTTTAAATTTTTTAGCTACTAATTTATACTTTTAAGGTCCCAATATGGACTCTTAAATACCAATGTGTCTTTTTTGAAAAGGTACGAAGTGACGATTTTGTTCTCTTTGACTCATTGGATGGATAAGATACTTCATTTGCAGATCTGTTATGCAATTTATAGTTTTGCGCATTAATTTTAATTCAAATCTTTGGATGGAAACATAGCTACTGTATAGGACACAAGTCTGCCTCTCCTTGATTTTGCTACAACAAGTCCATTGGTGGTTCTTGCCATACACTCTCAGAAATGAAGGTACAAGAGCTGTCTCTGGGGTTGTACCTTTTCAAAAGGTACACACTTGAGCCTAAAGGATCCATATTAATACCTCAAAAGTACATATTGGTACCTAAAAAAACAATCATTTACCTTTTCAATTTTTTAGGTACTAACAATGTGTCCCTTTTAAAAAGGTACGAAGTGACGATTTTGTTCTCTTTGACTGATTGGATGGATATGATACTTCATTCACAGATCTGTTATGTACACTCTCAGAAATAAAGGTACGCGAGCTGTCACTGGGGTGGTACTTTTTCAAAAGGTACAAATTTGTACCTTAAAGGTCCATATTAATACCTCAAAGGTACATATTAGTACTTAAAAAGTACAAAAGTGTTCCTCTTAAAATTTGTAGGTACAAATATATACTTGTGAGGTACCAATATGGACCCTTTAAGTACAAATGTGTACCTTTTGAAAAGTACCACCCCAGTGACAGATCGCGTACCTTTATTTCTGAGAGTGTAATATTCCAGTTTTGTGCATTAATTTAATTTGGATATTTGGATTGAAACATGGATACTGTAGTACACAAGTCTGCCTTTCCTTGATTTTGCTACAAGTCCATTGGTGGCTCTTGCCATAAATGCTCAGAAATAAAGGTACAAGAGTTGTCACTGGGGTCGTACCTATTCAAAAGGTACACATTTGTACCTAAACGGTCCATATTAATACCTCAAGGGTACATATTGGTACCTAAAAAGTACAATGATTTACCTTTTCAATTTTTTTGCTACTATTATACACTTTTGAGGTACCAATGTGGACACTTTAAGCACAAATGTGTCCCTTTTGAAAAGGTACAAAGTGATGATTTTGTTCTCTTTGACTCAATGCATGGAAACGATACTTCAATTGCAGATCTGTTATGTGATATTCCAGTTTTGCTCATGCATTTAATTCACATCTTTGGATGTAAACATAGCTACTGTAGTTCACAAGTCTGCCTTTCCTTGATTTTGGTCCATTGGTGGTTCTTGCCATACACTCTCAGAAAAAAAGATTCAAGAGCTGTCACTGGGGTGGTACCTTTTCAAAAGGTACAAAGTTGTACCTAAAGGATCCATAATAATTCCTCAAGAGTACATATTGTTGCCTAAAAATTACAATCACTTACCTTTTAAATTTTTTTTGCTACTAATATACACTCTGAGGTCCCAATATGGACTCTTTAAATACAAATGTGTACCTTTTGAAAAGGTACGAAGTGATGATTTTGTTCTCTTTGACTCATTGGATGGATAAGATACTTCATTCGCAGATCTGTTATGCAATTTCCATGTTTGCTCATTAATTTTAGGTCACATCTTTGGATGGAAGCATAGCTACTGTATAGGACACAAGTCTGCCTTTTCTTGATTTGCTACAAGTTCATTGGTGGTTCTTGCAATCAACTTTTAAAAATAAAGGTACAAGAGCTGTCACTGGGGTCGTACCTTTTCAAAAAAGGTACACACTTGTACGTAAAGGGTCCAAATTAATACCTCAGGGGTACATATTGGTACCTAAAAAGTACAAATGATTACCTTTTTTAAATTTTTAGCTACTATTATACACTTTTGGGATGCCAATATGGACCAAGGGTCTCTTTAGAAAAGGTATGAAGTGGCTTGTTTTCTTTGACTCGATGGAAACGATACTTCATTCGCAGAACTGTTATGCGATATCCAGTTTTGCACATAAATTTAATTTGCATCTTTGCATGAAAACATAGCTACTGTATAGTACACAAATCTGCCTTTCCATTAGTGGTTCTTCTTGCCATACAATAAATTTCCCTTCCAGGTCCATTTATCATAAACTGACCTCGTCCACCCTGTCTCCCTTAATTTTCGGCCCTCTCAACAACTGCAGAGCGCTGAATACCCATGAGCTGATTAATAAAGCAGAGGGCTGATGGGAAATGGACCGCAAACGTACTCAAACAGCAATAAAACAAGTCAGGATTCACAAATCTGCATTAAGAAGGCCCTGTGCTGTTGGCTCCCCCTTCTCCCTCCTTTCACCCTGATTTATAAAACAGGACTGGCTGTAATTGACTCCCCCTCGGATCCTAATATAAAGTTATAATCGGACTCGGGCCTGCGAGCCAGGTCTCCGCCACACGTTTAAAAGCAAACAGAGCAAGCTGCATCAGCCATGAATGATGTCTCTGTGAATGCTGGCTAAATTAAGAGGCAAAGGGTTGATTTAGGCCATCTCACTCCTACCTCTCTATCTTTTTTTTTCTCTCGCTTTTGCTCTTTTCCACGGTTGCATCCGTCAGCTCTTACACTTTATCAGATGCATAAATGGCATTAAATGTAAAACTGCATACAGCACACTAACACAAAAACCATTATGCTCATTGAAATGGTGAAAGATAAACTGATTAGACCCTGACAGTAAAAAAGATCTGTGAAAGTATGTTAGTATCGTGAGTGCACGCTGAGACTGATGGCATCCTTCAAAGCCAAAGTTAGCCGGCTCATTAACTTAACGGCTTCACTTCAGCTTTCAGAATAGTTTATCTAGCAGATTTCATAATACTGATGGTTTTGTGCCAACACCGCCTTCGGTGAGTGGATTACACTTCCTAAGAGTATTTTGGTGATAGTTTTTACTCACAATGCAATGATAATAAAAGTTGCAATAAGTTATAATAAAATACTACATTTTATCAGACTACCAATACCACTATCAAAAGTCTGAAGTCTTTAAAGGTCTCATGAACTTAAAGTTATTTAGATGTTAGTATTAGTATCTATCTAGTTAGTAAGCATATCTATTAGCTATAGATGTATAACTGAGATGCGATTGTCGTCAATCCCAGTTGTAAGAACAACAAATAATATCTTAATTTCTAGTCGATCATTTGGAAAAGTGGCGGAAGTTTTCTGATGAATCATCTGTTGAACTGCAGCCCAATCATCACAAATACTGCAGAAGACCTATTGGAACCTGCATGGACCCAAGCTTCTCACAGAAATCAGTCAAAATTTGGTGAAGAAAAATCATGGTTTGGGGGTTTATTCAGTATGGGGGTGTGTGAGAGATCTGCAGAGTGGATGGCAACATCAACAGCCTGAGGTATCGAGACATTTGTGCTGCCCGTTACATTATAAACCACAGGAAAGAGCAAATTCTTCAGCAGGATAGCGCTCCTTCTCATACTTCAGCCTCCACATCAAAGTTCCTGAAAGCAAAGAAGGTCAAGGTGCTCCAGGATTGGCCAGCCCAGTCAGCATACATGAACATTATTGAGCGTGTCTGGGGTAAGATGAAGGAGGAGGCATTGAAGATGAATCCAAAGTATCTTGATGAACTCTGGGAGTCCTGCAAGAATGCTTTCTTTGCCATTGCAGATGACTTTAGTAATAAGGGATTTGAGTCATTGCAGAGAAGTATGGATGCAGTCCTCCAAGCTCATGGGAGTCATACGCAATATTTTACTTTTGTCTAAGCAAAGTCAGAGCTTTCTGTCCTAATTAAATAATTAAAAATCAAGGCATGATCATATTTTATTTTGCTAAAATTAGCATAATCTAGAGGCCTTTGCCTTTCATATAAGCCACTTCTGATGCCAAATGATCAACTAGAAGTCAAGTTATTATTTGTTCTTTCTAAAACTTGGATGGGCGGTGGATAGGTAGTGTACTTGAAAAAGCCATTTTTGATTTTTACTATCACCTAATATAACTTTAATGTGTATTTGCTGAACATTAATTAGATTATATTCCATTAGTAATGTATTTAGTAACATGAACAAATAATGTATTTGAGTATTTCAGTAACACAATAGTTCATTATTAGGAACATATTGTAAATAAAAATGTACAAATCACTTTTAAATTGTAGTGTATAGGTAGTGAAGGTGAGACATCCCAATTCAAATTAGTTTGCAGAAGTGATATTAAATCAACCCAAGCTCATTCTGATTATGTACCCCTATATACATTTTCTTGTGCCAAATACATCCCAGGAGGTAATTTTTTTGCAGTTTCGCTGTTGTGAGGCCGCTGTGTATGCTTTTTGCGATCTCAAATTTCTTTCGCAAGTGCCATTCGTGCCTGCTCTTCTCGCGTAAATCTACCAGAGGCCACTGTCGACTGACTGACTAACTAACTGGCTGATCAATTGACCCACCCTCCTCTTTCTCCAAACCCAACTAACAGTGTTTTTAAAAGCACAGATTGACCAGCACACACCCTCATCCCTAACCCAACCGTCAATATTTTCTAAAGCAATTCAGGCCCTCACGGCAGCCTGATTTTTAAAACATTGTCAGATTTTACCACATTCTCACCCTGTTATTTACTTGTTTATTTTTTGGTTTGTGTTTTTGTCTTACCTGCTTTCAGGAACTGTTTTTCGCTAGACTCGAACCCTGTCATCGTGGTCAACTCCTCTCTGCATGTCAAGTCCGCTGATGTACATGGCGAGCCACTGGACAAACTGGTAACAGTGGGGAAGCCGTCTACATGGAGGTAAGTGGTTAGCTGGCAAGCGCGAAAATGAACAGTGTCATACCGCCTCATAGTGTTCGCTTTAAAGACGATATGCAACCATACGTTCCTCTGGCTACATAATTTGAGACCTCCATAAATGTATATATGGCTACGTTTTCAGAATGAGCCTATGTTGCATTAAATACATAACGTATCTCTAAATTGTTTAATGTTTAAAGGACTTTTGTGAAAATAAAATGTAAAAATATATGCAAAGTAAGTTCCATGGTCTTTCAGTGTAAGAGTTATTTGAGCCCAAAAAAAAAAAAAAACATGATAAACTTAGCAATCATTGCAAAAATCTAATCTAATGTGCCTCTGTATTTTATGAAGGATAGTATGCATCTGTGAAAATGCGTGACAAAAGTGCAGATCCAGCCAACAAAACAAAAAAAAATCACACCCAGGCACTTTCTGTTCTTTACTTTTGGCAAAACACTTCAAAACAAATGAGTTTGCAGCAGAATAGAAGACCATGACTAACAAGAAAGCACCATCTGAATCAGGTTTTTAGGAGGAAAAAATATGAAAATGGCAACAATGGAAAGAATTTTGCATCTCAGTCAAAAGATACTAAATTACACACTGAATACATCTGACTTGAGTAAATCACAGCGTTAAACTGTGGAGAACTACATGTGGCAATAAGGAAACATTCAGCAAACCAAATGGACTGAGTTTGGCTTGCAAAGGTCATGCCAATACTCTAAACATTATATGCCTCGAATCCTGAGGATATTGAAGGAAAAAAGTTCAATCTGAATATTTGCGCTCATTTGGCCCAGAGGACCATCTAGTGTCGAGTTGATATGTGTTTTACAATTCACAGGGCATTTGATAGGTATGTGTCTTTGAACAGCTCCCAAAACGCTATGATCCACACATTGCTGGACTCTGGCTTGGCAGCGAAAGCTTTTATTTTCATAACCAAGGTTGTAATTCATTCGATACTTAAAAATACTGCCATATTACAGCAAAAGGGGGGAGGAAATCAATGTCAATAAAAATAAAAAAGTGATTTGTATCATGTCAGATACAACTTGGAGCTTCATTTGTGATTGCAGTGATTAAATAAATGGGTAACACTTTTATTTAAGGCGACATAGTTACGCATACTAGTAATTACAATGAAGTATGCATAATTACATGTAACTAACCCTAAAGCTAACCCACATTCTAACCATAGTCATGTACTGTTAACCATTACACAGTATTTAACTGTAATATGAACTGTATTTTACTGTGGGACTGTTATGCAGTATGTTACTGTATTTTAAAGTTGCATTGTGAAAATGACTGTATATATTTACAGTTAAGATATACAATACTGTAAATGCATATACAGCAAGATAAATGCTGCTGTAATTGTAAATACAGTATTTTTGCAGTAATTAATTTACAGTAAGTTACTGGGGAACTGCTGCCAGTAAGTTACTATAGATTGTACAGAAAATTGTTGTGTATAGTAAGTCCATGTAATTAATTAATTTATGTAATTAAACACAGTAGTTAAATAAATAGCTACACTAACTAGGACAACTTAAAATAATGAATAAATAAAACAGCTAATATACAATACTGTAAGTGCATACACAGCGAGTTAAATGGTGCTGTAAATGTAAATACAGTATTTTGCTGTAATTTATCTACATTAAGTTACTAGGGAACTGCTGCCAGTAAGCTACTGTAGATTCTACAGCAAATCACTGTATAGTAAGTGCATGTGACTATTAAATATAACTCAGTAGTTAAATAAATAGTTACACTGTAATTGTGCTGTAACAAGTTCAACTTAAAGTAACGAATAAATAAAATAGTTAATATACAATACAGTAAATGCATATACAGTAACTGGTGCTGTAAATGCAAATCCAGTATGTTTGGTACAGAATGGATTAAACTCATTTATTTGCTCTAACTTCTACACACAATACCCCATAATGACAATGGGAAGAAAGAGTTTTTGAAATTGTTGCAAATTTATAAAAATAAATAAATAAATCACATGTACATCAGTATTCTCAGGCTTTGCCGTGAAGCTCTAAATTGAGCTCAGGTACATTCTGTTTCTACTGATCATTCTTGAGATGTTTCAGCAGCTTCATTGGAGTTCACCGGTGGTAAATTCAGTTGATTGGACAGTATTTGAAAAGGCATACACCTGTCTATATAAGGTCCCAGGGTTGACAGTGCATGTCAAAGCACAAATCAAGCATAAAGACAAAGTAATTGTCTGTAGACTTCCGAGACAGGATTGTCTCCAGGCACAAGGCTGGGGATGGTTACAGAAAAATTTCTGCTGCTCTGAAAGTTCCAATGAGCACAGTGGCCTCTATCATCCAAAAGTGGAAGATGTTTGAAATCATCAGGACTCTTCCTAGAGCTGGCCGGCCATCTAAGCTGAGTGATCAGGGGAGAAGGGCCTTAGTCAGGGAGGTGATCAATAACCAGATGGTCAGTCTGTCTGAGCTCCAGCGTTCTTCTGTGGAGAGATGTTCTGTGGGGATGTTTTTCAGCAGCAGGAACTAGAAGACTAGTCAGGATAGAGGGAAAGATGAATGCAGCAATGTACAGAGACATCCTGAATTAAAACCTGCTTCAGAGTGCTTTTGACCTCAGTCTGGGGTGACGGTTCATCTTCCAGCAGGACAATGACCCAAAGCACACCTCTAAAATATCAATGGAGTGGATTCACCAGAACTCTGTGAATGTCCTTGAGTGGCCCAGCCAGAACCCAGACCTAAATCATATTAAACATCTCTAGAGAGATCTGAAAATGGCTGTACACCATTATTTCCCTTCCAACCTGATAGTGCTTGAGAGGTACTGCAAAGAGGAATCTTTTCCACATTGTCATAATGGGGTATTGTGTGTATAATTTTGGGGAAATAAATTAATTTAATCCATTTTGGAATAAGGCTGTAACAAAAAAAAGAGAAAAAAAAAGTGAAAAAAGTAAAGCGCTATAAATTCTTTCCGGATGTACTGGAACTCAGTAGGTAAAGAAATAGTTACATTGTAGCTACACTGTAACTAGGTCAACTTAAAAAAATGAATAAATAAAACAGTTAATATGCAAACGCATATACAGCAAGGAAAATTGTGCTGTAAGTGTAAATACAGTGTTTTTGCTGTAATTGATTTACATTAAGTTACTGGGGAACTGCTGCCAGTAAGTTACTGTAGATTCTACAGGAAATTGTTGTGTATAGTATTAAATTATATAACTAAATAGTCAAATAAATACACTGTTAGGTTAACTTAAAATAGCATATAAATAAAGCAGTTAATATACAATACTGTAAAAGGATATACAGGAAGGTAAATGGTGCTGTAAATGTAAATACAGTATTTTGCTGTGATTGATTTACAGTAAGTTACTGGGGAACTGTAAGTTATGAGATGTGTATAGTAAGTACATCTAATCAATGGTGGAATAAATACTAAAAAATTGTACTCAAGTAGAGTCAAATAGTACTCAAAAAATACCATTACTTGCCTAAAAATGTAGTGCAAGCATAGTAAAAGTATCTGTAGTAAATATTACTCAAAGTATGAGTAAAAAGTAGACATTTTAAAAGAACTCAAAAGTAATGAGTATTACGGCTGATGCATTTACATGCAGTTTGTACGTGTGTGTGTGTGTGTGTGTGTGTGTGTGTGTGTGTGTGTGTGTGTG
>CAIGQZ010010775.1:7601955-7616011 GCA_903798205.1 Danio tinwini
GTGTGTGTGTGTGTGTGTGTGTGTGTGTGTGTGTGTGTGTGTGTGTGAAAACGTAAAATTCTGTAGCATTTAGTTAAAGTGTTTAAGGCCATTTGGCAATTTCAGTCATCATCAGTAAACATCCTTCATCTTCTCATCAGTGACATGCAGTCAAACAGTCTCTAAGTCATTGCATGTAAAACTTTTGGACATCCTCTTGGACACTTTTAATGCTTTCAAGCGGTTTGCTGCATCAAGTCTTGAGGTTATTCAGTATAATGCGATTCATTTTTCTATGTGCGATTTGATAGGACTGGACTGGACTGATTTTTCTTTTACGATTTAAACTTTTTGAAGATTTTTCTTATTTGAAATAATGCAGATGAATATCAAATACAGAGCATTGACAAATAAAGCAGAACAATACAAAATAAATAAATAAATAACATCATACGAATTGCGCAAGTAAACCAAACCAAAACACACAAGGAAAAAAAAGAAAGAAAAAATTTTAAAAAGAAAAGAAAAAAAGGAAAAAGGGGGGTGGGGGGTTGCTAATATTTTAACTTAAATTATTATTTTGTCTCGGTAGATGTTTGGGTCGCCGAAATGTAAAAATTTTCCCCATTTATCAAAATAAATTTCAATCCTTCCATTTAAACTGTAGGAGAGTTTTTCAAAAGCTGCAACTCGTCCTAACTCTGAGATCCACTCGAAGATTGGAGGTGTACTGGAAGATTTCCAGTTTTTAACAATCACCCGTCTGCCTAGCATGAAACAGCTCTGTATCCACTGTGATTCAGCTTTATTCATGTGGCTTAAGGGACAGGGCTCACCAAGTATGTATAAGCTTGGGCAAAAGTCATACTGGGTCTGCGAAATCTTTACAAGATATTCATGCACCTCTCTCCAATAATGTTGGACTTCTGAGCATTGCCATAATACATGAAATAGGTCACCTGCCTCTTCTTGGCATCGCCAGCATTCTGGATTGTTTATGAAACCTGCTTTGAACAGTCTCTTAGGAGTCCAGTAAAATCTATATGTACAATTTTAAACTGTATAAGACATGTTCTAATATCTCTAGGCATTACTTTTAAATTCCCAGCAATTTTTCCCCAATTCTCTTCTTTAAATGTGCATCCCAAATTTTTTTCCCATATTATCTTGACTGGAGAATTAAAATTTTGACTCGCTTGACTACTCAGTAGTGCATAGTATTTAGAATCTTCATGGCCAGCATAGATATATACACTAGATATACGGACCCTGAGCATGCGTCAATAGCACAAATGTCATTCAACCGCACTAGTCAAGACCGTGTGCCAGCGTGAAGATGCTGGACTCTTTCGCTGTGTACGGGTGTAGTAATGAGCAAACAAAGAAAACAAAGCACAAAGGCAGAATATTTCATAGGTGAGATTTCTTTTTTTACGTTTTTATGTTATGAACTTTTGTGCTCAACAAGTCACGTTATTGATGATAATACACATTAATGACACTTACTGCATTCACTATAAGGCAAAGTAGCACCAACTTGCACTAAATACTGGGCTTATTCTAGTTTTGTTGAATAAAATCAACAAAAATATGACACCGAGATGCTGCGGTACCAGAAACTTATATTATTGTCAGCCAAGTAAACGAGTCGTTCATAACGGAGATTCATTCACAAATGAATCGCTCCCTCCGTCAGAATGAGAAGTGAAAGCTGGAGAGGGGGTGTGTTTCAGGACACAGATTAGATTAAATCTAACAGGAGGGAGGATAATACACACAAACACACACTCTTTGTCAGCAATGCCTGTGCGGTCACTGATCCATCAATAGAGAAAAGTGATGTAAAATTATAATTTTCATAATAAAAAATAAATCAAATTTCGCACTGACCACCGGGAAAACTCCCGATCATAGATATATGTGTATATCTCTGGCTCTGGGTGGCCACAGTCCTCCACTGCAGCTTGGTCCCGCATTCATTTCAAAGGAGCGCTACCCTGTACTAAAATGGCGGCTCTATTGACGCATTCCTTCCAATAGAAAACAACAGGCCAGGCGACATCTAATGTAAATATCTATGCATATTGAGGACCATGTTATCAATATTTTTATTTTTAGGAGAATTTGAAGGGGAACCAAAGACATTTGTGAGCAGATGTCTCAACTGTAGATACCTCCAGAACTGATTATTAGTCAGATAAAATGTTTGCTTGAGTCTTTCAAAAGATATTAATTTGTCATCTTTATAAAGATCTTTCAGAATGTTAATATTATTATCTATCTATTCCTTCCATAATACTAGTGTTTCACCTATTAACAATTTTGGATTGGCCCAGATGGAAGATGAAGGACTTAGGAAAGGGTCAGATTGAAAAATCTGAAATGTTTTTTCCAAATTGTTTGGAGATGTGAAATAATTGGATGATTACATACTGGCAATGGTAATTTTGCTGTTAATAAGGACTCGGATGGTATTGATGGGTAATATTATGGGGCGGACACGTTCTGGAGGTAACATCCATTGTCCCAGGTGCCTCAAACCAAATGCATAATGATACAAAGATAATTCTGGAAGCTGCAGTTTCTCTAACCGCATTCAAGGTTTCTTCCCATTCCACAAAAGCAAGACTGATTTTTCTACTTAGCCAATCACCGTAGACAAGAAAACATAAAGTAGTGACTGCATGTTGAAGGAAAATAGTGGAGAAAAAATCCAGATTCATTTAAAATGTATTCAAGGGAAAGTAAAAGTACACATTTTTGAAACTACAAATAACTGCTCAATTACTGTAGTTAGAATATTTGTAATTTGTTGCTTTACACCACTGGATCTAATGAATTAATAACTCCGTAGTTAAATAGTTACACAGCAACTGCACTGTAACTAGGACAACTTATAACTGAATTTAGTGCTTTATTTTCATACCGTGAAAGCAGTTGTTATGACTTACCAGTTGAGTTCAGCAATGCAAGAAGAACAAACCCACATACCGTAGTTGATTTTGATAGGGTGCATGAGCGTTAAAAGATAACCAATTTTTGTTACATCAGTCAGTTTGCGACCCATGAAGCCTTCGTCACCAGCGTGGCGGCAGGCATACCAGAACATGAATCTCTGCTTACGTAAACAGACATAAAAATCCTGAGAATAGAAGAGGAGAGAGGGAGAAAAGCATGTTGAAAAGGGCAAATCGAACACTTACCAGCATTTGAAGCAGTTCACTGTGAAAAAGCCTCGGACGGATCGCAAACACCTGCGTTAGCTTAAGGACATATTTCTGAACTCGTTTTTTTTTTTTTCTCACAAGTTAATGTCGATCCCTTATCAGCTAAATAAACATAACTCACATTTGGTTAAGCATTAGACAAACTCAATAATGCTTATTCTGTGTATCAGCTAAATAACAGCTAATTGTTTACATTTAGTATACGAGTATAAAAAAATATATACACTGTAAAAAATGGCCGTGATTTGAACAGTAAAAATCTGTAAAAATGCTACAGTAAAAATCCATAACCTGGTATACAGTATGTTTCCTTAATATACTGTGAATAACCGTAAATTGACTTTACCATAATTCCCTGCGTGGCATGTCACTTTTTATGCTTTTTGTTGACATTACTATTGATCTTTTTAGTTGTTTCTTTATCAGTTATGTACGTTAGAGATTTATGTTACATTTAATGTTGATAAGCAATGTTTATTTCATGACTTTAAGTTTATGCATGTTACTCAGCCTGATTTTACGAGGAAACGTAAGTATTTTACGTTTTGTCAGTTTAGTGGCTAATTCGTACGAATTTATACAAGTTCAGTCGTATGAAAATATATACGATTTTAAAAAGGAGGCGTGGCACCTAACCCCAACCGTCATTGGGTGATGAGCAAATCGTACTAATTTGTATGAATTAGATTGTACGACTTCATACAAATTAGCCACTAAAACAAAAAGTTACGAATTGCTGTGAGATTGCGTTGGTTACCATACTGGTGTTTAGTAGCTGTGTAAATGAAACTGAGCACCTTCTATACACTGGTACACATTTCTGCTTGTGGGAAAAAGTTGTTTGGGATGAGCATTGGTTCATTATGTAACTTTCGTGTTCTAACATCTCTAGGCATTACTTTTGAATTCCCAGCAATTTTTCCCCAGTTCTCTTCTTCAAATGTGCATCCCAAATCTTTTTCCCATATTATCTTGACTGCAGAACTAAAATTTTGACTCGATTGACTAATGAGTAGTGCATAGTATTTAAAAGCTTCATGGCCAGTACCTATAATATTGCGGACCATGTTATCAATATTTTTATTTTTAGGAGAATTTGAAGGGGAACCAAAGACATTTGTGAGCAGATGTCTCAACTGTAGATACCTCCAGAACTGATTATTAGGCAGATTAAATTTATGCTTGAGTCTTTCAAAAGATATTAATTTGTCATCTTTATAAAGATCTTCCAGAATGTTAATATTATTATCTATCCATTCTTTCCATAATACTAGTGTTCCACCTATTGACAATTTTGGATTGGCCCAGATGGAAGATGAAGGACTTAGGAAAGGGTCAGATTGGAAAATCTGAAAAAAAAATTTCAAAATTGTTTGGAGATGTGAAATAATTGGATGATTACGTACTGGCAATGGTAATTTTGCTGTCAATAAGGACATCAGAGATTTATGTTACATCCAATGTTGATAAACAATGTTTATTTTTTGGATTTAGGTTTATGCGTGTTCATCACCACTTGCATTTGGCTATGTTAACGTGTCTATCTGTGTAACAAAATATGTGTAGATGTTGGTAATTCAAAATACAGACATATTACCTCTATAAATGAATGAAATACAGTATTTTGCTGTGAAAACGAGAAATTACTTTTGCGGTTTGTACCATATTTTTAACGGTGAAATACTGGCAACCACAGCTGCCGTTTTTTTACTGTAAATTTTACAGATTTATGTTTTACAGTGTATGATTAAAAAGTCATTTTTAAGCTTTCTAACTTATTCTTCTTTTATGTTAATAAGGTTTTCGACCTGGGGCGGCATGGTGGCTCAGTGGTTAGCACTGTTACCTCACAGCAAGATGGTTGCTGGTTGGAGTCATCGAGTTCTGTGTGGGGTTTGCATGTTCTCCCCATGTTGGCGTGAGTTTCCTCTGAGTGCTCTGGTTTCCCCAACAGGCCAAAGACATGCGGTATAGGTGAATTAACTACATTGTGTAAAACATATGCTGGAATAGTTGGCAGTTCATTCTGCTGTGGTGACTTCTGAAATAGAGACTAAATGCTGATTTATACTTCTGCATCAAGCGCACGCATTTGGTCAGGCTCAGCCTCCGCATGGTCACATAGCCCTCATCATGGCTGACGCCGATGCTGACGCACACCTCTCAAAAAAAATGTTACTACATGTCGCAACAACGACAATGACGAGTGCGGGCGGTGCTGAGAGCTGCAAGCCTGATGGAGCGATTGTTTACTAGTGTTGATTCCTGTGAAGGAGCTCCAGATGGAAACTTTTGTTTTGTGTTTACATTATGATTACTGTAAAGTTGTTGCACGTCCGCCAGCTCCTGCCTCTGAATGAGCGAGTTTGAGCTACTTGTAGCTTTCAGAAAAAAACAAAACACCTGAGAAGAAAATCGACACAGAGGAACATAAATCCTACTGCCAGCTAGCATTTCTGAAGTGTTATTGCAGAGCAACACAAACAGCACGCAGAAGTATAAATGCACAGCTACGCGCAAGGCAGGACCCACGCCGATCATTCGTTGCAGCAATTTAAATCAGCCTTAAGCCGAAAGAAAACGAATGAATAAAGGTTTAGACTTTTTACATTTTAAGTTGACGTTGTAAGTCAGTTTAACTGGCGTTTAATCATTAATCATAAATTCTGAGAGCTGGTTGAAAACTGCTGATTGACAGGCACTTAGTAGCACATAAATAGGCATGGGCCGATATAAGATTCTGACGGTAAAAGTGTTTTAGAAATAAATAAAGATGAAAGATTAATCTTAGTAAATAAATAAATAAAGATACATTTTTTAATGATTTTGCCTAATTATTTATGCTTTTGAATTGCATTATGGAATCTTGATCTTTCCTCCAACAACTTTTAACCTTGAAACGTTTAAAAAAAGTGACTTTTATTGACATTTCTAATAATTTAAAGTGATATATATTTTTGGGGTTGGTGTTGTAAAGGACGCTACAAAAATTTTGTAATAAAATTCCAGAACATTTTTTGTTATTTTGCTGACTTATTTTTTATATATACTATTTCTTATACATTATATTATTTCAAAGTACTGCCATGTCAATAAAAGTCACTTTCTTAAACTGTAGAGTTGAATTTTCAACATCAAAAGTCGACAGAGCAGAGATCAACATCCCATAATGCAATTCACAACCGTAAATAAATGGAAAACACAAAATACAGAAAACAGTTAATCAACAGATATTTTACTGTGTACAATCATAGTTCCTTACTCCAATGCGTGACCTTTTAATGCGTGAAAAAACCTCATTGCCCCGGAGTGCACCTTGCGGTTTAGGCCACGTCCACTGTGCACTTTTTTGCCAGCGGCATCCGCTGCTGTGGCCAAATGCACCCCTGAGCCACACGCTGGAGAATATGTAAGCGTCTGCTTCAATTAGTGCTGTTTGGTTTTAACACTGCTCCCGGCGTCTGCAAACCCACCACCCCCCAGGAGACCCGGCTGTGAGACTTTCAGTGTCAATAAACCTTTGCAGCACACTCGGAGATAAGCTGCCCCTAAAGGACATCTGATGTACTGCAGGTCAATTTCAGAAAACCTTTTCAGCCCATTAGGAGAGAAGCTGCCCCTAATGGACATTTGAAGTATTGCAGGTTAATAGAACTTTAGAAGTTGTGCTTTTTCAGCATTTGTACACTTTTTGATTTTGGGATTATGGCACCAATTCTATTGAAGAATCACTTTTGGTTCACATTAGAATTTTTCAATGAACAGATCTGAAAAAAATCCATCATTTGGTATTGCTTTATTTTGATGGCCCCTTTTACACATTTAGTTAAATACACGTTGCATTGCAACTACATGCGAACCAGTTCTCATTAAAAGATTTAGTAGAGTTCTTTGAGCAGAGATTGCATTATGGGACTTTGATCTTGCTTCCAACAACTTTTAACCTTAAAAAGTATTTTATTAAAAAGGGGCTTTTATTAACATTTTTTAATAATAAAAGTGATATATTATCTTAGTTGGTGTAAATAAACGTCTCAAAAGAGGGTTTTCAGAGTATGCAAATGCAGAAAGAAACACTTTTGGTTCCTATTAGAATTTTTCAATGAACAGCTCTTAAAAAGTCCTTCATTTGGTATCACTTTATATTGATGGCCCCTTTTACACATTTAGTTGCATACAAGTTACATTGCAACTACATTCCAACCATGTAGTTTCTTTTCATTTATTGTAGGTCTCTATACTTCTGAATGGCATGCCAGTGGAGAGAAATTCTTCCCACTTGATGCACCATTGGTGTACTGTAGTAACAGCATATACACTTTTTGACATTTTACTGTATTTTTGTGGTAATATACTGTAATATATGCATTTTTGCCAGCAAGTTACTGCAACTAGCCCCTTTACAGTAACTTACCTGTAAATGTGTTTTTGCCAGCAGCTAGCTCTCTGCAACTCTGGTCGCCCACTGAAGCTAAGCAGGGCTGCGTACGATCAGTACCTTGATGGGAGACCACATGGGAAAGCTAGGTTGCTGCCGGAAGTGGTGTTAGTGAGACCAGCAGAGGGCACACTACCTGCAGTCTTTGTAGGTTCTAACACACCCAGTATATTAATGGGGACTCTATACTGCTCAGTGAGCGCCGTCTTTCAGATGAGGCATTAAACTGAGATCCTGACTCTCTGTGGTTGTTAAAAATCCCAGGATATCCTTTGTAAAAGAGTGGGGGCATCCTGGCCAAATTTGCCCACTGGCCTCAGTTCATCATGGCCTCCTAATCATCCCTATATCATAATTGGCTTCATCACTCTGTCTCCTCTCCACCAATCAGCTGGTGTGCGTTCTGGCGCAATATGGCTGCCATGTCACATCATCCAGATGGATGCTGCACACTGGTGAAGGATGAGGAGATTTTAAAAGATGCTGCCCAGGTGTGCGTTTCCCAAAACCATCGTTAGCCAACTAAGGTCGCAAGTTCCGTCATTACAAACATAGTTTGTTGATTTGCCATTTCCCGAATCCATCGTTTCAACAAACATTTGCATACTGGGTCGCAAACTTGAGCACTTGAAACTACACCTCTGGAGCTGTAGTTAGAAACATAATTCCTGGCTGTGTTCTATTCCCACTTATTCCCCCTATTCCCTATTCATTTAGAACATTCTAACATTCAAAGTTGTAATTATTAAAAATAAAAAAAGCATTAAGGTTCTCTCTCTTAGGTGTAATTTGCTTTCAAAGTATTTTAACAGTTCAGTTTTCGCAATCTTCATGTTTACAATTGTGCTCCCTTCGCAGTGCACTGTGAAAACATTTTGAACACAGCCTCATGGCGAAAGCTTTAGATGAGCTATTATTTAAAAAGCGGAATTTACGTTACGTCTCCAAAGCTTGTGAAAATAAAAAACATAACATTGATTCTTTTATTTTGTAGTGGGTTATTTATTAAGTATCTGCACTGTATATGACATGGGCCTGTTGGTTAGAAATAAAAATAAATAAACAATATCCTACTTAATAACAATGATCATCATCATTATCATCATCATCATTAATATTATTAAAGTAAATATATTTATAATAAATAGCCTCATTATTTATTTGTTTATATGATTTATATATGATATTAGACTAGTGTTTGCTTTTGTAAGTGATTTTATGTTTTAGAATAGAATATGTAATGTTCAACTTCTCAATGATATTAATAAAGCAAACACAGACCCTATATGTGCCATTTACATATTTTTCGATTAATATAGAAAATGAGTGCATGTTTTTACAAAAACTAATATTGGATTTTATTTTAAACACGTGTTTGTGTAAAACAATATAATTTGCACAAAGAAATGATGGGGTGGTTCTCTAAAGAAGTTGTTACTCCACCCCGTTTAGAGCATCATTATGGGCGTTTTACATTATAACTAACGTGGTTCAAGCTATATGGATCTGCGACAGACCAACTACGGGTTTTGGGTAACACTCGTCACTGCATTGTTCTTTTTCCCAAACGAGGCATCGTACTATGATAGTTCAGCCGCGAGTTACGTCATTGTTTGGGAAACGCACCCCTGCTCACCTTTTTCAAATCACATCATTATTGTCACGATCACCAGCGATCTTCTCCCCATAGATCGCTGGTTAACTAGGGATGGCTGACGTGAAACTGACGTTTCGACACAGTGTCGAGATCCCAAAGCGCAAGTGTTTCGAAACACTGCACCAAAGCATGGTCCGAAACACCCAGGTCACGTGACTAAAGTGTTTCGAAACACTTGGTCATTTGACTAAAGCAATTCAAAGCATCGATCAGTTCAGAAGCGTTTCGAGACCTGGAGAATGCGCATTTGACTGACAGGGTCAAACAATCCTTCTCTCTGTTATGGCCTTGTGGACCGTGCGTGTGCATGTTGAAACTGAGCTTTGAATTTCTTTTGGGTTCGAATCCCGTCTTGTACAAATACTCCGAAATCATAATTTTATGTATTTTAATCATGTTACTGTTTTATGGTGTAGTCTAAATAGGATACAGCTGCTGATAGGCCGTCAATACAGCATTGTTTTTGTAACACTGTAAAACAATAATTAATTTTTACAGTACTCTGATGGTTGGGTTTAGGTTTTGGGTAGACATAAATACAATACAATAAATGGGAAATTTTATGAATAATATAAATAATTCTTGTTAACCGTGTCTGATCTAGCAACAACCCTGTTTTTTGACCAAAACAAGACATATTTATTCACAAAGTGTTTATTCGGATGTCAGACCAATGTTGAAACAAAATGATACAAGAACAGAGCATTTCAAAAGAGCTGTCTCAGCCTGGATTCGCACCCAGTATGCCCACATGGTAGTCAGGAACCCTAACTGCTCCACTACACCACTTATAGGTTTAATTTACAAAGTGGAGTTTAATACGTCAATTTACTCAACTGTTCTTTGCTGACACTGTTCCAGGGCAATACATAAAAAATGACCACTAGGTGTCACCGTAGAGTGGGGTTTCGAAACATTTCGA
Source organism: Danio tinwini (assembly GCA_903798205.1). Taxonomy (NCBI): domain Eukaryota; kingdom Metazoa; phylum Chordata; class Actinopteri; order Cypriniformes; family Danionidae; genus Danio; species Danio tinwini. Next base: position 7,612,179 of record CAIGQZ010010775.1, read on the forward strand.
AGCTTCGACACATTTGCTTCGACTGTTTCAGTGTTTCACGAAGCCTCGCTTTGCCCACCACTATGGTTAACATGCCCAAACACTATGGACTACATCTCCACACATGCACTCCACTCTCACACGCAATGATCAATACAGGAGCAAACAGATGTATGAAGGCAATCTAGTATCGTGGTAAATATAACAAGCAGAAGGTCACAAGGATAGCAGCAGACAAGAAGATAATCAAGGCTAGGGTCAAAACACGGCAAGAACAAGACAAGAAAACGCTTAGAATTGAAACTGAGAACAGGTAACAAGACTCGGCACTGGAGTGAGTGTGTGTGCTCCTTATGTACTGTGTGTAATCAGTCTTTGACAAGCCTCCGGTAGTGTGTGTGCAATCAGTGGAGATGAGTAACGTGTGTGAGAGTGGAGTGCATGTGTGGAGATGTAGTCCATTATATGGCAGATTTGTAGTCCATAGTGTTTGGGCATGTTAACCAGCGATCTATGGGGAGAAGATCGCTGGTGATCGTGACAATTATTTAACCAGTTTACCTTATTACTAGCACTAAATTCCTCCTGTGCCAACTGTTTTTGGAATATGTTGCAGGTCTGAATGACAGGATAGGATGTATATTTACAAATGAAATGAAGTTGACCAGACAAAACGTAACATATTTTGTGTTCACATTGTCTACAATAAAGTACGAGTTTGGAAATCACTAAATTTTTTTAGATTTGCATTCTCTATGCTGTCACAACGTTTTCTGATTTGCGGTTGTATATGTATTTAAAATACAGATTTCTAGCTGATATGTATCTCCTTTATCACAAATACTGAAGCTAAGCACTCTCTGGGAACGGGACAATCCCTCTGGAGTTCACCCGGAATGAATTTCCTTGCTGTTGTACAAATCTGGCATGCTGCTGCAACAAAGCAAACAATCCAGTCGAATGCTGAGCGTGACTTGCATATTATGCACATCTGGAGGCCTGTGGTGTAGTGGCACTTAATGATTGGACGTCATTGAGTCAGATGCCAGTCCTGACCACAGTGCGGTTATTCATTCTTCTGAATTACACCTGTATCCCCAGCAGCCTGTCGCTTTTTTTGTTTTGTTTTGTTTGTTTGCACAGCTGGCTCATGCTGAAACAGGTTAAATAGTGTCTTCAATTGTCCCTATAGCACGTGAACCTATGACCCAATGAACATTTTAGATGGTGGCACATTGGTTGTAGGTTCAAATTCAGTCTGATATTGTTGCCACACCATTTTCTGTTCTGGTTTCTACTAGGTATGGGATGATAATCGTTTTCAAGGTTTACCGTGGATTGGAAAAGTCAAGGTTTTAAGACCGCTAAAATGTTTGTTATATCGTTCCTATTGTATATGTACGTTTTTAAAGTGCTTTTTATGACTATTTTATTTAGGTTTTTTTAGGGCAACAGTATCTCCAGCAGAAAAGTACCCTCCACATCAAAAGCTACTGGTCAGCCCATGATTCACGAAACATCTGAAAAACAAATCCCTTATAAACCTACATACAATAATGCCATAGACCTAAACTGTTTACTTTATATCCATTTTAATTATTTAGTCTGACATGTTTATTGTTCCGAAATGTTTAAAATGTTTCTTAAAATAAAATACACTCACTGGCCACTTTATTAGGTACACCTTACTAGTACCGAGTTGGATCCCCTATTGGCTTCATAACTGCCTTAATCCTTTGTGGCATAGATTCAACAAGATACTGCAAATATTGCTCAGAGATTTTGGTTCATATTGATATGATAGCATCACGCAGTTGCTGCACATGATACAAATTTCCCGTTCCACCACATCCCAAAGGTGCTCTGTTGGATTGAGATTTGGTGACTGTGGAGGCCATTTGAGTGCAGTGAACTCATTGTCATGTTCAAGAAACCAGTCTGAGATTAAATATTTTTGATCACCAAAATTAGAAGATAGAAGATTGGCAAAACGTTCACTGGTCTGATGAGTCTCGATTTCTGCTTCAACATTCGGATGGTAGGGTCAGAATTTGGAGTCAACAACATGAAAACATGGATCCATCCATGCCTTGTATTGATTGAGGCTGCTGGTGGTGGTGTATGGTGTGGAGGATATTTTCTTGGCACGCTTTGGTCCCATTAGTACCAATTGAGCATCATGTCAATGCCACAGCCTACCTAAGTATTGCTGACCATGTCCATCCCTTTACGACAACTGTGTATCTATCTTCTGATGGCTACTTCCATGTCATGTCATAAAGCGCCAATCTTAGACTGGTTTCTTGAACATGACAATGAGTTCACTGTACTCAAATGGCCTCCACAGTCATCAAATCTCAATTCAATAGAGCACCTTTGGGATGCGGTGTAATGGGAGATTTGTATCATGTATGTGCAGCAGACAAATCTGCAGCAACTGCGTGATGCTATCATGTCAATATGGACCAAAATATCTGAGGAATATTTCCAGTACCTTGTTAAATCTATACCATGAAGGATTAAGGCAGATCTGAAGGCAAAAAAGGGGGTCCAACCTAGTACTAGTAAGGTGTACCTAATAAAGTGGCCGTTGAGTGGATAGAGGCAACAACAAAAAAAAATTACAGTAAGTTCTGGTAATGCAGTGAGGACACAAAATGATCAGTGTAAAAAAACATATGAGAAAGTGTGCAGCCAATACAAAACACATTTGAAAATGAGTCATATTACCCAAGTGTGTAATGTTGCTTCTCTTGTATCTTATTTCTAAATATTTGTAGTCTAAAAAACGTTTTAAAAAATCCCTAAAGTGTTTCTCAAACTTTCCATTATTCTCAGAAAATGCTAAATCCAGAGTCCTCATCTTAAACAAGTGAACTTGGTTTGTGTGGGCTGTATGGGTGGTTATTCATTTGACTAATTTTGGCTTTAGTGGCTCCTCTACAGCACATAGAAAAGTGTTGAAAACCAATCAAGAGTAGGATCCCTCTAATATCCCAACAGTGCTGAGGTCAGAGGATGCTGTGAAGGCACGCAAACCTGCTGCTATTACCTCACGTTCCTTGTGGACATCCAAGAATGCTAGTGCTGTTTATCACATTCTTGCTACATATCAACTAGTAACATAACACTTTATTCCATGCATACGCAAATTGACAATCCGCAAGCGGCCCCAGACTGAAAATTAGGAGGGTCGGAGTCCAAATCACACTTGGAGAGAAAAGAGCAAAATGGTTTGTTTCCTGAAGTATATATTTGAGCAAGTCCAGCGTTATGGATGTGACATCTGCAGTAAAATCTCAAGACATACCCAGCAGTCATAAGATGGTATTATTAGTTTATATTTAGCTTGTGATGTTGGGTGACCAAAATTCAATGTACGTTATTTTGACATCCAATAACGACTTTGATATTTGGTTGTTTTTAGGTTGCGTTGGTAAGTGACCAAAATCCAATGTCGAGCCAACGTCTTAAGCCAATCCAATTGCCATTTGCCAGGTATGGCAACCAAAATCCAACATCTCATAGACGTCATAGTGGTAACGTCCACACAATGTCAAGCTGTAACATCAGTAGACGTTAATATTTGGTTGTTTTTAGGTTGCGTTGGTAAGTGAACAAAATCCAACGTCAAGCCAACATCATTAAGCAACGTTATATTGACGTCAAATACTGATATTTATTAGTCAGGTGTGGTATCCAAAATACACCGTCTGATAGACATAGTGGTAACGTCCACACAATGTCAAGCTGTAACATTATTAGACGTTGATATTTGGTTGTTTTTAGGTTGCGTTGGTAAGTGATCAAAATCCAATGTCGAACCAACATCTTAAACCAACGCCATATTGACG
>CAIGQZ010010775.1:7632770-7647226 GCA_903798205.1 Danio tinwini
GGTCGACCAGCTAAAACCAGCCAACCAGCTTAGGCTGGTTTAAGCTGGATTTTTCAGCAGGGTAATTTGCTAAACTAATAGACAGACATCTAACGTTACATATATTGCATTTATTTCTGAATCCATAATAAGAACCTCTAAATGTTCTCTTGTTTAATATCATACTATTTATTTTTTCAATCTGGGGTCAGTGTAAATGCTTAGAAAAAAGCTTAATACATAATATTAGTGTAAATATGATAAAATGAAGAAATTATTAGAAGTATTCAAGTAAATAAGTGAACGGGTGAGTTTTTAACTTAATATTTTCTTAGTAGTACTGTATGTTGACATTTTCGAAACCATTTGTCACTATAATTTGGTAGTTTAAGAAATAAGTAAATCCCTTTCTTTAGGATCTGAATAGTAGCAATCCCCTTGTACACTCCCTGACAAAAGTTTTGTCACCTATCCAAGTTTAAGGAACAACAAATAATAACTTGACTTCTAGTTGATCATATGGTATTAGAATTATGCCATGACTTTTAATGATTTAATTAGGACAGTAAGGTCTGACTTTGCTTAGACAAAAGTCTGATGTTACTCAACAGAAATAATGTACAGTATAGAACATAAAGTCATGGTGCAGTGTAAACAGAATGAATATTGTGTCTGACTCCCATGAGGTTGGATGACTGCATCCATACATCTCTGCAATGACTCGAATCACTGGTCTGACTTTGCTTAGACAAAAGTCTTATCACTAAACAGAAATAATGTACAGTATAGAATATAAAGTCATGGTGCAGTGGAAAAACAAGTAATATTGTGTATGATCCCTATGAGCTTGGCTGACTACATCTATACAGCTCTGCAATGACTCAAATAACTTAATTATTAATAAAGTCATCTGGAATGGCAAATAAAGCATTCTTGCAGGACTCCCAGAGTTCATCAAGATTCTTTGGATTCATCTTCAATGCAGCTTCCTTCATCTAACCCCAGACATGCTCAATAATGTTCATATCTGGTGATTGGGCTGGCCAATCCTGGAGCACCTTGACCTTCTTTGCTTTCAGGATCTTTGATGTGGAGGCTTAAGTATGAGGAGCGCTATCCTGCTGAAAAATTTGCCCTCTCCAGTGGTTTGTAATGTACCTGTAATGTGCAGCACAAATGTCTTGATCCCTTAGGCTGTTGATGTTTTCATCCCCTCTGCAGATTTCTCTCATGGCTCCATACTGATTGTAAACCCCAAACCATGATTTTTCCTTCACCAAACTTGACTGATTTTTGTGAGAATCTTGCATCCATGCTGGTTCCATTAGGTTTTCTGCTGTATTTGTGATGTTTCGGATGCAGTTCGACAGATGATTTATTGGAAAAATCTACCTTCTGCCACTTTTCCAAATGATCAACTAGAAGTCAAGTAATTATTTGTTGCTCTACAACTGGGATCGACAACAATACTTTTGTCAGGTAGTTCATATGTTGTTAATGTTGTGTTTACTTGACGTTTTTTTGTCTTTATTTCAGTAAAATTATCCTGACTCCAAATTGTGTCCATCTGTTTCCGAAATGGAGCCAGCATGTCGAAAAGACAAACAAAAACAGCAAACGCCGACCCGTGGAGACAGAACGAAACAGAAAACAGCCCAGCAGGAGCTGAAGCAGAGACAGAGAGCCGAGGTGATCAGGCTTGGTCTGTTGTGATTGGTCTATAGCACAGGTGTCAATTCCAGTTCCTGGAGGGTTGCAGCTCTGCACAGTTTAGTTCCAACCCTGCTTTAACACACTTAAGCTGAAGTCACACTGCACTTTTCTCCCGTTATGTTTCCACAAAAGTATAGGGGTTAAACAAAATAAATAGGAACGAACAAATGAAGAAAGAGGGGAGAGTACTGCCTCCAGACCTAGAATCATCAGACAACACATTCTTAATCAATTTTCTGATTACCATCAGGCAATCGTTGGTTTATTTTGTAATCAGAAAAAAATAATATGTATCTTAAATTTTAAAGAACATAATGCAAAACAAAAATAATACCTCAGGATATGGGGGTCCAAAATAACAAACAAAACAATCCAATAACTAACTAAAATCAAGCTTACTTCCCGAACAAAATAAACATTCCCGAAAGAAAAATGCAACTTCCCTTTCTCCCTGCCTATCCACCAAAACAGGAGAAAAAGTTTTTTAATTAAAGAAGGACACCCCACACCTTACTCATACCGTCATAAATTAATTCAAATTCTAAAAGTAAAGTAGTAGCGCACGAGTCACACAAGCCCCTTGTATCTGGGACTGGATCAGCTCAAATGAGACTTGTCGTCTCCCCTCTCTCTTGGCTTCTAGCCAGTCTATATTGACCTTATTATTTAATGCGGAAGTGCGCTCGTTTTTGCGATTGTTTTAGAACTTCCGATTCAGTTGCCTATGGGAGAAATGACTAGGAATAATAAACGGCTGAAAACGGTCAAACTACTTGCTCTACAAACAAGTGTTTGCACGATTATACAGACAAAATAGAATAATTTAATAAGAAAACATCAGTTTGCAACATCATAGAGCATAACGGGCTGTTTTTAACCTCTAAAAATGAATAGAGGTAAAAAAGACCGGAAGTCTCCAGCCAAAATGATTCAAATGGCTGCGCCCGCCTGTACGCAGAGAATAAGGTAAATAGCTCAAAAATTTGCTGCGCAGATTGGTATCAGGTGGCAGCAATCTGCAAACAAAATAAATCAGGAAAAAAAAACACTGCAATATAGAAACAAAAATAAACAAATCACGGGACATAACATCCTGTAGACTTTCATTTATACGCACACTAATGAGTCAGAACGGAAGCGCAAGCTCGTGCAACAAGTTTTGCAGTTCGCTGCGTTGGAAAGTTCAAGCTTGGAGAAAACTACGGTCACACTGGACTTTTCTCCCCATAGACTTCTATTCATACGCATGCGAATGCGTCAGACCGTAAACGCAGGGTCATGCGTCAGGTTTCGCATTTCGCTGTGGTGCAAAGTTCAAGCTTGGTGAACTCTGACCTGCGAAATCGCATCACTTGACTGCCTGAGACCAATCCAGGATCAAAACATGACCTCTCTGAACAGAAATTTAAAACATGGAGCAATCGCTCGCTTTTTTTAATGCCTAATCATCTTGTTTAATCTCGCCTCTTTTCGCAGCGCCGTACGACAGAATTTCGCAAGCTCAAACTCTAGTGTGACTGCAGCTTGCAACTTTTCCAGCCTGCAACTCTGACCTGCGAAATCGCATCACATGATTGCGTGAGACCAATTGAAGATCAAAACATGACCTCTCTGGACAGGAATTTTAAAACTTGGACCAATCGCTCACTTTTTTAAATGTCTAATCATCTTTTTTAATGCCGCCCCTTTTCGCAGCTCCATGCAACAGAATTTCGCACACACAAACTCTAGTGTGACCGCGGCATTACCAGTAGGTCTTAAACAAGCCTGAAGGACTCAATTAGTTTGATCAGGTGTGTTTAATTAGGGTTAAAACTAAACTGCAGACCTGCGGTTCTCCAGAAACTGGCTTTGACACTTGTGGTCTACAGCTTATAGTGAAAGTTGGAATTTAACTTTCTGTTTTTTTTTGTGACAGATTTATGCCCTGAACAAAGTCATGACTGAACTTGAACAGCAGCAATTTGAAGCCTTCTGCAAGCAGATGCAGTCACAGTCAGAATAAGGAATATCTCCATTCAGAGTAAACATACACAGGTTAGGGTTACGTAACTTACCATGTTACTCGTATTATTGTAAACCATATGATAATCAACCCTTTAAGCCCGTCATTTACACCGAATTGTATTCACTGTAGAATGCTTGACTGAATTGGTGCGCACACACACACACACAGTACTTGAATCAGACTGTACAATCACATCACAAACGCTTGTCAGTATGCACAAAACCAGACATATCATAACAATGTGTCTTATTTATCAGACCTCCCTGTACAGTGCTGTCACTCATTTCATTTTCACTTAAAAAATTATATTTACCTAAACATTTGAAAATATGCTGTTTATTTTCTCACCCACTGGTCATTTAAGATTTAGATGAAACTGTGGATATGCTTGGATTTGGAAAGAATAAATAAATACCATTAAACCTTTTATGATATTTTGAGCTGTTATGCCATTTTATAAATTTTTACCTGTAATCTACAGCCTTAACAAATGATTTGCATTATATGAATCTTCAAGGACCACAGTTATATCTAAAAATACTTCAGTTTTGGGTTGGCTATCTATTTAGTTGTAATGTTTTTGTAACATGCAATGTTTGTTTTCCTGAATGAGTATTACATTATACTTTACTGTACTGTATAAAACAGTTCTAGACAAGCAACTAATCTAGCATCATGTGGGCTAAAGGAAATAAGATACAGCCGTCATTTTTTTTGGTTTATTGTTAATTTATGACTTGTAATAATGCCAACAATGTTTGTTTAAAATTTGATTATTAAAATATTTGTAAAAAAAAAAATATATATATAATATTTTTATATATATTTCTTCCTTTCTTCAAATAAATGACACTAAACTTTGTTTATGGGGAAATCTTCAGAAACAATTGTAGCTCCACTTACATAAAAAAATCCTAAACAAAATATTGATATTAATTACATTTCTTAAGCATCAAATAAGCATATTGGAATAAGTGTTGGAATAAGACCAAAGTAAATTTAAACATTTTCATATTCAAGCTGTTGTTAACTTGAGAATTTCGAGTTTATTGTAGCCTGATTTTTTTTTTTTTTAAAACAAGCTTAGATTTGTCCACCTGTCAGGTTTTGGACCATATGGGGCATACGAATAGGACGTGTGTTTGGATATAACTACTATTATTGCTCATTTATTCGTTTGCTGGAAATTAGAACTGAATTTAGAAACAGTTTTGAAAAAAATATTTACGCTTGACAAAAAATTAATTATGCAGGCTAATGGATGCCATCAGAGTGTGTACAACACGGTTTCCTTATCCACGAAAGAGAAAGAAAAAGTAAAGAGGCCGAGTGGAGGAGGTTTGTTCTTTATCCTTGCGCTGCAGATGCTCTGTTTAACTGTTTTTTTGCTACTGAAGTGTTCAGTTTTTCCTCTTGCAAAGTCTGCCATGTAAATAGCAAATGTGCCATGGTGCGACACAAATGACTATTAAAAGGAATAGGAGATGAGACTCTGATTGGTTTATTCTTAAAACACACCTATAAGTCAATAAGAAAATAAGCACAACGCTGTTAGACCATGCACCATGGCGCAAACTATATTTTTCCATCCTTAAAATAGCAAAAGTGGATTCGGACACGTCCTTAATGCTTTTGCACCATTCGCTTTAGACTTTGCACCTAGATCATTAAAATAGAGCTCTAAGGGTTAGTTATCACCACATGCAGATGAAGCATCAAGCATGAGTGATTTACATGTTAAATTAATGCAAAGATGTGAATAGACATCCTGTGGCACTATTCGTGCAAAAGAGTCGTGAACTACACGATTCGTGGGAATGACCCGGTGCGATTTGAGCATATTGTGCATTTGACACGTGAATCACTCGAGTTGCAAAATCTGAACTTTTGCGGACATCCAAGTTAGCCATTTAGCAACAAAACTGGAGTCACCTGGCAGACAGAAGCCCATCCCATGACGCGAATCTGCATCTGTTGTAAAGTGAATTTGATACGCGAATGAAGCAAGTAAAATCAAAATGTTTACGTGTCTAGTGTGAATGTCCCATAAGAGAAATCTAATTAGTATAGTGTAACAGTATTTTGGCTGCATTCCAGTTCAGATATTTATGCCCTTCAATCGCTAACTTCCCTCCATCTCGTTCCCTTGGATCATTGATTACGCCACACAAGTATCCACTACTGGCGGAGCATCTGAATGGGCTGAAATAGAATGCCCTAAACCAGGGGGTGCCCAAACTCGGTCCAGGAGGGCCGGTGTCCTGCAGATTTTAGCTCCAACTTGTCTTAACACACCTGCACGGATGTTTCTAGAAAGCCTAGTAAAGCCGAAGTCACACTAGAGTTTGAGCTTGCGAAATTCTGTCGTATGGCTCTGCGGAGACGAAATTAAACAAGATGATTAGGCATTAAAAAAAGCCAGCGATTGCTCCATGTTTTAAATTTCTGTTCAGAGAGGTCATGTTTTGATCCTGGATTGGTCTCAGGCAGTCAAGTGATGCAATTTCGCAGGTCAGAGTTCACCAAGCTTGAACTTTGCACCGCAGCAACCTCCGACGCATGACCCTGCGTTTCCGGTCTGACGCATTTGCGTGCGTATGAATGGAAGTCTATGGGGAGAAAAGCCCAGTGTGACCACGGCTTAAGAGCTTGATTAGCTAGCCCTGGTGTGTCTGATTGGGGTTGAAACTAAACTTTGCAGGACACCGGCCCCCCCTGGATTGGGTTTGTGCACCTGCCCTAAACCAATGGTCTCAAACTCAATTACTGAAGAGCCACAGCTCTGCACAGTTTAGCTTTAACCACCTCCAACTCAGCTGCTTAGTAGCTTTGAACACCTTTATTATTTGGATCAGCTGTGTTTGATTAGGGTTGGAGCAAAACTGTGCAGAGCTGCAACCCTCCAGGAATCCAGTTTGAGACCTATACCCTAAGCCCTTCAACATTTGGCAACTACACTATTGTGATGCATTCTGGGACATATGAGTGCTGGAGTGGACATAAGAAGCTGACTCGCTCCCTCAAAATTAAATGCATGTCCATGTAAGCTTCCCTTATTCACTTGATGAAGTGGAACGCACTTAAAATGGCAGCGAGGATTACCCTGATGGAAAGAGTGAAGAAAGTTTGCGAGTGCATGTCTTAAGTGTACTGGAATGCAGCTTTTAATTACATTTTAGGTGGAAACAAATAAACAGGCCTGACAACTTTAGCAAAGGATGTTAAATGAAGTGGATATTTGAAAGTCTTGTCTAGGAGTTTCACCCACCCTGATCTAATCAACAAAACAATCCAATCAGCCTAAGATTATCGCATAGACTTTCATGGAGACAAAAGGCACAGGCAAGCCTCGAACTTAGCATTTGTATTACTATTTGATGGTTTGACACCAGAAAGGTTAGTGTCTCTCACATCTAGGCTTCCTGTCTTGATCTTTCCTAGTATGTTATTTTTACCTCTAAAAACACAATGTATGTAAACTGTTCAGCTACAGCGGGGAAAATAAGTATTATTTCTAAAGGAGCTGTTGACATGGTTCTGATGGTCTCTCGTCTATCAAATCTGATCTGTAATTTGGATTTTCTATTGGATTCAAGTCAGGTGATTGGCTGGGACATTCTACAACTTGATTTTCTTTCAAAGTGTTTGAGAGTTTCCTTGGCTGTGTTTTGGATCATTGTCTTGCTGAAATGTCCACCCTGGTTTCATCTTCATCATCCTGCTAATGTAGTTGCTGGACTGAAGCAGCTGATATTCATTTACATTGAGGAAGGGCAGAGGGTTGCTGAAGAACTACTGAGAGATTTCAGCTGCTGTCTGGGCGTTCACTGCCTTTATTCATATTTTCAATACTTTTTCCCTGCATCATTTCATTTTATTACATATATTTTAATCTGTAAACTAAATACTTTTGTTTTCCAACCTCTGGTGAAATTTTCAAGTTAACGGCATCTTTAGAAATATATTTTCTGAGAAAAATGGTGGTGTTCAATACTTATTTCCCCCACTGTATATACTATTCCATTGAGTTTTATACATTTGTATTTCCACAAAGCCATTAAGTTTGCAAATAAATGCAGCCATAATTCTAGAGAGAAAAAAAACTCATCCCTATATTAAACTTTGAAGTGGTAGTTCAAATAAATGTTTTTAAATCTTATGCTAAGCCCGGTCTCATGGCACAGAAGCAGAATGTCTAAAAATGAGGTCTTCAATGGCTGCGAACAGATGAGGAAGGCCATTTAATGCTTTTCACTTTCTATAAATGATACCATCTAAAAACACAATGCACAAATTTAAACGCAGTGCTACATTTTCTGTATTTTATTTGATCAAGTCCAAAGCTGTTCATCATTTATTATGTTTATTTTCATTAGCATGATATATACCTATTTGTATTTTAAATCATTAGTAGATTAAGAAATTATTGCATATATTGAAAGTGCAGCGTTAATCAAGCTTGGTGTATAGCTTTGCAGGAGTCTATAGAGGTAGTTAGTGGCTGAACAGAAATAAAGAAATCTCTTAAGTTCAAAAAAGTACAATAGATTCTAATCTTATCAGACACTTAATTAGCTAGCATTACGTTTAATACTCAGCTGAATATTTAGCATGACACTTGGTATAGAACATGACATGGTACAGAATGTGCAAAACTAAAAGCAAGCTACAGCATATTTTTTCTAGTGGCGTTCACTTAATGAATTGTAGTTTGGTCCATCTTTAGACGTCTACTGTAACGGAGCTCCCAGTTACTCTCACACCAAACCAGCCTTTCCAAAACTTGGTGTCTTGCCCGCCATGTTCAAAAGAGATGAAGCGAAGACCCGGACCGTAATCTGTGAATACATGGCTCACCTGTGAAAGAAGCAAGAAAACAATGTGCTTGCATCAGGGTTGTTGTAGTTAGGTAAAACTAAAACCATAAATCAAAAACCATTTAAATAACTGAACGGTTACTTAAAAAAGAAAAGAAAAACTTTATTTCAGCTAGCTGCTAAGGAAATAATTTACTCCTTACATTTATTTTAACTTGATGCACGCAAAAAACAAAACAAAAAAAACAGTATAATTAAATATTTTACTAAAAGAGTAAATGCAAAAAAAAAAGTCAAGACTCATTTACATTAAAATTGAAATAAAAATAAATAAATGTTAACAAATCTACAATAGCATATCAATGACATAACTTTTCGGTATATACAAAACTGAGAACACAGTATGTAATTCGCAAAATAGATGGCAGCATCATGGAAATGTGCATATAACATTTATCTTTATGTGATAATTTTTTTTAAATTGCTGCTGTGCAAAAAATGGGATTAGGTAAAATAAACTGAGAAATGTTTCGGTTTAGTTAGTTAAAGGAGGGGTTTTCCTGTGAAGACACACACAATAATTCTGTCTGGTTCTCAAATCTGATTGGCTAATAGCCATGCGACGTTCTGTAATAACAGCACTCTTCACCCTTGTGTATTACTCTGCCCACATAGAGTTAAAGCAAATTGACAAATATTGCAGCTGTTGGACAACATAATTTACTTTTGAGGCTTTTCAGACGAGAATGTAGTGGTTTAGATTGCAACTATGCAGTTTATTTATAAGGATAGTGCCTATTTTAAATATTTATAGTTTCTGAGATACAGCATGTTGGCAGTCATCATCAGCCTTAATATAAGTCCTTATGGAGAAAAACAGCGTTTTCTACAGCTGAACAAATCATTATAAAGCAGGTAAGTCAATCTCCCTCTTTTGTATGCTGTAGTGCTTTATTTATACTATAGTAATCTGATAGTGCTTGCTTTGGCATTTTTAAAAGGTTCATTGAAAACTGAATTGACATTGTTTCAATTCACTATAAACTTCCATGTGAAGCTGCTTTGACAATCTACATTGTATAAGCGCTATACAAATAAAGATGAATTGAATTGAATTAATTATTGTCATATCCCGATTGCAAAAGAGAAATACTGGGAAATCACTGTAGACTGATGTTTTTTTTATATACACGATTATGCCGTCAAACTGTTGTATAAACACCATATCACACTCGCAGCAGTGCAATATGGCTGTATATCGTCACTGGTGGGACACTAAGGCACTCGCCCTTGAGCCAACACACGCCTCCCACCAGTGCCAATATACAGCCATAATCACACTGCTACTCACGTGATATTGCTCATATATTAGGGCTGTCAAAATTAGCAAGTTAGTGCACGCGATTAATTAGAAATTTTTAACGCCTTAAAAAAAAGTAACGCATTTAACGCGGTTGCAGGTTTTTTTTATTTCCTGTTGAGGCCGACGTGTGTTCAGGGCCAGCGCGTCCATAGACGTCACAAGTATCATGATAATATCTTATGGTGGTGATTCCCACTCCTACTGGTTGTACCTAATGTGGCCAGTGAGTGTTTTAAATTAAGCACATTTAAGTCTATGGCTTAATAAATGACTAAGGCTTTGCATATAATAATTTTTTTTCCAATTTCCTTATTTATTGCTTTAAATGTATTGCCCTTTAGTAGGCGTGTTATGCAAAATCTAAATATTCCTACCTTTCTCCATGTGCAGTCTTCATTGTCTGGGTCGAGGGTCACATCCTCAGGGTTAAATTTAGTAATGACCTCATGGTTTTCATTAAGCAAGGTAACAGTGAGTTTATAAATGCATCCACAGTCTGTTCGGCTACAGTACCTACACACACACACACACACACACACACACACATTCATAATAAATTAACTCTATAACATGATTGGACAAAGCTTGTGCCATTATGTTCACGCCAGGACTTACCAGTCCTCCACAGTAACAGCTGGCTGTGCAATATCTAAATTTTCAGGCTGGTAACCTTCCGCCAACAAGTCAATCACTTGCCTTTTTTGACACTCCCTAAAACAGTGGACAAATACACACCGACAAATAAGATGAATGAACACACAAATGGGAGAGACAGGAATACTCTGGTCACAATACTTTTTTTTGCTTTTGTTAATATATTTACTAACCCGAACTAACTTTTTGACTTTGACACCATTCTGTGACTGAATAATACAAAACTTAGACCACAGTATGTAATTCGCTAAATAAAGACCGCAGCATCATCATCTTTGTACTTTATTCATGCTAATATTAACTAATACAACCTTATCATAAAAAGTGTTACCAATACACAAAAAAAAGGTCCAACATACTGTTTTCAACTACAATTCAACCCGTCTTACTCAAAAGAGGTGCAGAAGTATTTGGTGATTGATTCGTCATTGTGAGCGTGTCCACAGTCGCCCGGCATGTCCTCCACCGTCCATTCATCACCTCCATTTTCTGTGAGAGTCCAGTGCTCCAGACCCTCTGTGGGAAAATATCACATGACAACCTATCAGACATTCCAGAGGCTGAAATGAATTTTACTCAGTTGACCTTTTTTTTCTGGCATACAAGTTGTGCAAAACGTATCTGAAGCCATTGGTTTATTAAACAGCATTTTGTTGCTCTCTTTTCATGTGTACTTACAGTGGAGTTACATACTGTAGTAAAGTACAGAGTTATGTAGGGTAACTACAAGGGTTAAGGATACGTTTAGGGATTGTACCTAGTTATTTCTGCAGTTCATGTAAAGACGTTGATACTGTAAGTAGGCTATATAATATGTACGTGAAGAGTTCAGATGCAAAACCCTCTAAATCCATCAGACCAATTTCTGTAAATAAGCATCAGGCTCGTATAATTAGGTTCAGATGTTTCGTTTTATAGATAATGAAAAGGTTATTAGCTAGTAAATAAAATAAAATTCAAAAAGGTCACGTTAGGCTCCGGTTTTCCCCACAGTCCAAAGACATGCGGTCAGGTGAATTTTGTAGGCTAAATTGTCCGTAGTGTATGAGTGTGAATGAGCGTGTGTGGATGTTTCCCAGAGATGGGTTGCGGCTAGAAGGGCATCCGCTGCGTAAAAATGTGCTGGATAAGTTGGCGGTTCTGCTGTGGCGATCTCAAATTAATAAAGAGACTAAGCCGAAAAGAAAATTAATAAATGAATGAATGTCACGTTAGACAATTCTTTGGTTTTTAACAAGGTAAATTTTATTTTGCGTCAACCAACTAAATCCACTTGTGCTTTTTTTTGCAAAAACCTCTAAATTCACCTATTGGGACAAGACAGTGACTATGTTTACATGGACATCAGTAATCAAATTATTAGCTTTAATCTAATCAAGAGAATAATAAGACTAAAGGCAAATTTATACTTCTGCGTCAATCGCATGCGTATGCTACGGCACAGCCTACGCGTGGACGCATAGCCCCTCGCCGTAACCGTCGGCGACGTTGACGCACACCTCCCAAAAAAATGTAATGCAAACGCGTAGCGCAAGCTTTGTGATTGGTCGGCTTGGTAATGCTGACAAGTGTGGGCGGAGGTGAGAGCCGCGCGCCTGATGCAGCGAGTGTTTACAAGTGTGGAGTCCCGTGAAGGAGTTCCGGATGGAGACTGTTGTTTTGTGTTTACCTTATGATTAAAGTTGTTGCACGTCCTCCGGTTCCCACCTCAAAATGAGCGAATTTGAGCCACTTGTACATTAAGGAAGTGTTCAGCAATAACAGAACACCAGCGAAGAAACTCAACACAGAGAAACATAAACACCTACTGCTAGCTAGCGTTTCAGAAGTGTATAGCAAAAAAACAGAAACAGCGCGCAGAAGTATAAATGCATAGCTACGAGTGAGGCATACGGCGTGGGTTACGGCGATCCCTTGACGCAGAAGTATAAACCAGGCTTAAGGTGTTTACATGAGTTGCTTTTTGAGTGTTACTTTCATGATCGCGTTTTAGATGTTGTAGCACATAATTCGATTAACGTCATTGCATCACCGCGCTACAACAGTGGACAGAAATACACACTGAAACACACCGACAAATGAGATGAACGAACACACAAATGGGAGAGACATGAATACTCTGGTCACACTTTACAATACTTTTTTTGCTATTGTTAATGCATTTACTAACTCGAACTAACTTTGACTGTTTGGCACCATTCTGTGATTGAATACAAAACTTAGAACACAGTATGTAATTCGCTAAATAAAGACCATCATCATCATCTTTGTTCCATATTGATGCTAATATTAACTATAACAACATTTCCTCCAGAGTTTCATGTAATTTCGGGTGTTTTATTTTTAATTTGTCGACCTTTAACTGCAGTTTGGCACTTTCACTTTCATTCACGAACACTTCATGCAAGCCCACGGTGACAAATGAGATATTGGATGCAACTATGAACTGCTGGAAGAGTTGTTTTAATGGAAGTTCATACCGCATGCTGAATGGAAGAAAAACAAAAACCCTCTGCATTTCACGATGCAGGTGTCTGTGGTCTGCACTGACTCGGTAGGTGCAAAAAGTGTCAATCAGCCGTGCGTGCGTGTGTGGACTAGCCTGTCGCAAAAAGCAGCTTAAAGTTCTACATGGCGGTAATAGTTTAATTAAGGTGTTTACATGTATGTACTGCACTTCAGTAATGCGACTAAAATTGTCATACTCCACCTGTCTTAATTTGATTTCTCTTTAGTTCGATTATGACCTTAATACCATTAAATTAATAAAAATAAAAAGCTGTTTACATAGTAGACTCTTAATCAGAGTATTGTCTTAATCGCAATTAAAATCGAATTATTGGCGTCTATGTAAACGTAGTCACTGTAATTAGCTGAAAATCACTAAAGATGCATTTCAAAATTGTTTTACCAAACATAACACATTACACAAACCACCTAAAATAAACAAAGCTTTCAAGTAAGTGGTGGTTCATTTCGCTGTGGTGACCCTTGATAAGCCAGGGACTAAGCAAAAAGAAAATTAATGAATGAAATCTGTCAAGTCCATAAAGTAATAACATTAACATTAAATCTTAACAATCTGTTGTCATTTGTGATATTTGGGATTAAAATGTAAACATTGCAAACATTGTAATAAGCTTATTAGATTTTAAAATAATGTAGTGTAAAACATTGTGAAACATCAATATCTGTGCAGTCCATCAATATAAAAAGCTTATCAGACATATAGGTAGTATGAAGTAATATAAATAATGTATAGTTTTATACATTACATACATCTCTTAAAAGATAGCTTCATTAGCAAATAAAACACAAGGTAGGCCTACAGGGCAAAAAGTGGATGTCTCAGAAGCTGTCATTCATTCATTCTCACCATACTCAAGGTCTCTGTTTCTTTTTCGTCTCTCGTTTATCCTCATAGCATCCATGTGGGATAAAAGAATGGCATTTTAACTTTGTCTTTCGTTAAATGGAGTTGCTGTTTAATATATAGTAAATTGGACTCATTCGAAGTAGCATCGCTGCACAAAAGATTTAGGCATTTAGAGGTTTTTGCAAACAAACTGTTATTTCTAAATGCGCTGACACTGGGATTTGGATGATTTGAAGCAAAAATATTTGTTCAACATGTGCTACGCGCCTTAAGCATTCGCTCATTTTTGAGGGAAGTGGTGTTTAGCGGCTTTTACATCTGAACTCTTCACATGTAAAAAGGCTGTAAATTTAAATTTAAGAAATGCTATCCAGCTTTTTTATGCTTATGCTTGCTTTATGCATGTTAACAATATAACAAAATATTTGTATTAATTCACTTGCTGCTAAAATAGTGACTACCTGTTCTGCTATGATTTTATCATTACTTAAATATTAAGTTACGTTTATAATTAAAGGTTCTTTAGTTTTTTTAAGGACTGTTTTA
>CAIGQZ010010775.1:7647626-7663645 GCA_903798205.1 Danio tinwini
ACACACACACACAATTTAAATACAATTGATTCTTGTCAGTCAGTCATTTTCCAGAGTGCTCAATCAGAAATCATTTTTAAATCAGGGTTCCCACACTTTCATGAACAGCAGGTTCAAGGAATTTGAATGACTTTTTAAAGCACTATCAATTTTAATTCAAGCACCTTTGTAGTTCATTCCCCAACATATGTAGCACCATGAAAGTTCTTATTGTACTTAACATTTCACACTTAATATTTACATTAAAAAGTCAAGTTAAAAAAACTTTAAAATTGCTGAATTCACTTCTGATAAAATTCAAATGCGTTTTCTGAAATATTGGTAAAATGTGCATTAATTGTCATTGTACAAAAATTAAATGTAATTTTTAAGAAATTCTCTTTTTTTTGACAATTGGTCAAATAAAACCATAAACAATTTTACTTTCAAGTTTAATTCAAGCACTTTTTGTTGCGTTTGTTTTTAAATCTTGAAAGTGCGTAAAAGGCTTTCAAGAAGCGTGGGACGCCGCTGCAATTGTCAATTTGCTACTCAGATAGCTTTTTTATTGCTATACCAACGTTGATGAACATTGTGCTCGTTAACTTAGTGTCTGTGTGAAAAATGGGAAACATTTTAACTTAAGAAACGCTTAAACAAACATATTGTGTCATTTACATTATTGCATCATTGCTGAGGGGAAAAAGAAAAAACAAACATGGTGATTAAAGAACAAATGACTCACCATCTCCATTAGGATTTTTCAAGAGGTTGTTGTCAAGCATTTCCTAGTATTTGAGAGATGACTACTCCTCTATTCAGAATTTCAGAGAGACAAGGTAGATAAAACAAATGAATAAAGACCATGTATTGAGAGAAAAAGAAAAGTAAAAGAACGTCAGCGTTTTTGTTTCGTATATCGATTACATTTCCTGGATTCTGCAGCAGCGCCACAGATTCATTCCAGGACACTAATCACCAGGAATTGGCAGAACGCAATGAAGCAGACATATAAAGCCGCATCGTTTCTGGTTTCTTTACTTTTAAACGCGTGGCATTTCATAGAAAACAGTGAATAAGTGATGTAATACTCATAAGTGTTGTTTGGACAGATGAAGTAAATACAGCACAGCGCGCAGATAAAAATGTAACAGTACTTACAGAGATAGGTGGTTGTTCTGGTTTGTCCTCAGCTGGGTGTGTGTGTGTTTTTGATGTGTTTGAGCTTCCTGTAATCTGATACCCACGCACTCATGCAGTCCTTTCTCTGGTTGGCAGAAAGCTGCACATGAGCAGTCCTGCATCAGTGGCTGGATATTCAGCCTGACAGTTTTGCCCAGCACAGCACATGCCAGTCTATGGTGCACACTAGCACTAATGCCAATCACTTCACAGAGAAAAACCACAAGTGACATGCAGGAAATGGAAGAAACGGCACTCCAAGATGAAAACATTTTATAGGCTTTTTCATGATAAATATTTAAAGTTCTTATTTCAAGAATTATTAAAGAAAAAACAACAAATTAATGCTGGGCAAAGATTAATCACATCCAAAATAACAATTTGCTTTGGTATGTACAGTGCTCAGCATGAGTACACTCCATTTTGAAAATAAAATGTTTTTATCTATTTCTCAGTGAATATAGGCAATGTGTTTTGGTGCATTTAAACAAAACAGATTTATTAAACAGTTATATTTATTAAAATAATATTTTAGTCACCAAATATATTTAGAAAGTGAAAGATAATACAATTAAATTAAAGCTAAATATTTCAAAAAATAAATTACAACCTACAAAATTTCAACTATATATATATATTTTTTTTTTTTTTCTCCTCTTGATTTTTCCTATTTTTTAAATGTGTATTTAATATTTTTCCTATAACATACATTTGGCTGTACTAGTTTTTGGACCATTATTGTAAGTTATTTTGTAAGATAAGCTCCAGATTTGGCTTCAGTACTGACTAATGTATTTGCACAAATATAATATTGTAAAGCTTCCTATTAAAAGTATGAACTTAAAAGATAGATTTGTGAGGGGTGTACTTATATGCTGAGCACTGTATATGCGTGTGTACTGTGAAGAGTCATTATGTCCATTTAAATACATGCATACATTTGAGAAAATTCCTTCATTCATTAAATTTCTTTCCGGCTTCGTGTCTTTATTAATTAGGGGAATGCCACATACATAGATATATATATATATATATATATATATATATATATATATATATATATAACGCACTAATGTCTAATGCAACAGCGGAATGAACCGCCAACTTATTCAGCATGTTTACGCAGCAGATGCCCTTCCAAATGCAACCCAACAATGGGGAACACCCATACACCCTTGCATTTACACACATACACTACGGCCAATTTAGCTTCAATTCACCTATAGCGTATGTTTAGATTGTGGGGAAAATCAGAGCACCCAGAGGAAACCCCTCGCCAACACGAGAACATGCAAACTCCACACAGAAATGTCAACTGGCCCAGCCGAGGCTCAAACCAGCAACTTTCTTGCTGTCACCAAATTGTGTTACCCACTGAGCCAGTGACCCTCCATTTGAGAAAATGTTTATTTATATTCAGATATAAAATATATAGGTATATGATGCAAATTATATATAAATGTAAATATCTATGCATAAAGTTATGAATGTGTTCGTATTAGATTCATTCATTTTCTTTTTGGCTTAGTCCCTTTATTAATCAGGGGTCACCACAGCGGAATAAACCGCAATTTATGTTTTATGCAGCTGATGCAACCCATCACTGGGAAACACCCATACACTCATTCACATCCATACACTACGGACAATTTAGCTTCCCCAATTCACCTATAGCGCATGTCTTCGGACGTGTGGCAGAAACCGGAGCACCCAGAGGAAACCCACGCTAACACGGGGAGAACATGCAAACTCAACACAGAAACTGTCACAATCCACAGGAAACCCAAATGCAAGTGAATGCAAAATGATTTATTAACAGATAAATAAATGATTTATTAACAATACACAACTGGTATTGATCTCGCCAGATATTGAAGGATAGGGTAGAGCAATGGTGAATCTCTCAAGGAAAAAGACTAGCTAAACAGCGGTAATAGTTCAGAGCAACAGATCCGGAGTGAAGTCTCATTGATATCGAGGGAAGGGGGTAGACCAATGGTGCATCTCTCAAGGAAATCGACACGCTAAACAGCGATAACAGTTCTTAGGAGAAAAAGCAATTTTCCAAAAGCAACAGTCTTTATGAGGACTCACCACCAGCGGAATCAGCGAGAGCTGCCTTACAGGAAACAGGACACAGACGTGAACACAACGAACTGACAAACATGATCTACAAACACTGAACATATAAAGGCATGCGGTAACGCTCAGCACTCCCATATCCACACACACACACATACAAGAGAACCAGACAGATCCACAACCATGACAGAAACGGCAACTGATCCAGTTAAGGCTCGAACCAGTGACTTTCTTGCTGTAAGGCAAAAGTGCTACCAACAGCGCAGCCCATTTGTTTTACATATACCTAATAAATATATATATATATATATATAAAATACACACATATCTTATGTTTAAATAAACTTTTATTTTGGATGTGATTAAACTTCACCCAGAAAAAAAGAAAGTCTTGTGTTGGGACTAAAAGAGGTTTTACCAACTTTACCTCAATTCATTTTATTAAATATTAGAGCAGGGGTCACCAAACTTGTTCCTGGAGGGCCGGTGTCCTGCAGATTTTAGCCCCAACTCTAATAAAACAAACCTGAACAAGCTAATCAAGGTCTTACTAGTTATTCTTGAAACACCCAGGAAGGCATGTTGAGGCAAGTTAGAGCTAAACCCTGCAGGGACACCAGCCCTCCAGGACCGAGATTGGTGATCCCTGTATTAGAGGACTGTTTAAGGGTGCCATGGTGGCGCAGTGGGTTGCACGATCGCCTTACAGCAAGAAGGTTGCTGGTTCGAGCCTTGGCTGGGTCAGTTGGCATTTCTGTGTGAAGTTTGCATGTTCTCCCGTGTTTGTGTGAGGATGCTCCGGTTTCCCCCACAAGTTCGAAAACATGCGGTATAGGTGAATTGGATAGGCTAAGTTGTCCGTAGTGTACGTATGTGTTTGAATGAGTGTGTGTGGATGTTTCCCAGTGATGGGTTGCAGCTGAAAGGGCATCCGCTGCGTAAAACATATGCTGGATAAGTTCATTCATTCTGGATAAGTTCACTGTGGCGACCCCAGATTAATAAAGGGACTAAGCCAAACAGAAAATGAATGAATCAATGAGGACTATTTAAGGAACACAACACCCACAACTAGCTATTCTACTCATTTAAAATCTTTATACTTTAAAATTGTCCTTCAAACCTCAAATTTTACCCATTTGTCAATAAAACAATTGTATTTCTTTACAGTAAGATTGAGTATTATCAGTTATTCTTTCATATATTTTTATAATTCAGCTCAAAAGTGTTATTTAATTTTTGCAGTAAGTGCCTGTCTTCTGCAAACAATGGTAAAACATTGTAGACTTTTCTCACAAAAACTTTTTAAAATATGAAAGAAGATGCCTTTTATATAGAATACATTTACAAATGTTATTTTATATACAAATAACATATACATGTATATAAAAACGTGTCTTCCACTGCATCAAAAGCATTTCTAAAAGTGAAGAAAAATTATTAATCTGATTTTTACCAACAAGTTAATTTTTTTTGCAGCAAACGCATTGTTTTGTTGTACGCTTATTTGTTTTATAAGTTTCTTAAAAAATATATCATCTGGTTTAATGTGTTATTATCAGATTAATTCATTTTATATATTATATATATTTGTACACTTCCAGGCTGTGTGAACGCAAATAGGGACTTTTATTTTGGCAGGTGAGCCTAGCCGATCTGTCTATCTAGGTTTCACCATCACATCTTCATCACATTTGGACATATATCATCACTGTTTTCCATCGCTCCTGCCACTGTCATCGCCTGTTTTTCGACCCAGGATAGTTATCTATCCCTTCACCGTCGTCTGATCCACTATTTGCGTCACGGCATCAGGTAAATCTCGATAAAACACCATAAACACAAACACCAGTCAAAACAACGTTAGCTCGACGGCTAGCCAATTAGCAAGTTCCAGCAGAGGAGGAAAAAAGTGGACCAACTTTTGTTTAAAGACATTACAGTTCGAGCTACTTGATGATTTAGCTGTGTAATCGTGGTTATTGATCGTAATCGATGAGTTACGGATGATGTTTTGTTATTAAATGTAACAGATGTGCTTTGTAGCGCTAGCGTTAACAGGCTATCTGAGATCGAGACCTGCCCATCAAAAAGAGTAAGAAACACTATTTTGTCAGAAAAACGCTTCAGATATATATAATATACATTTAATTTAAGCCAAAATACAGATATGTGTTTGACTATTTAAGGAAGTCGGATAAGTTATGTGTTTTTGCAGTTTGTTTAGGTGTGGAGAGATACGACGTGACTGTGAATTATATAATCTCATACTTCCTTTCCTAAAACTCTGATTTGACTGACGAAATAATTTTGTTTAATAATCGAAATATTTGAATTGTTAATGAATTGCTATGTTTTGTAACTTATCCTTTAGTACAGATGTAGGTGTAACGTTATAATGTACATTATTCCCCCGAACAGGAAAGTGGAGTTCGTAGTTTGTATGCTACTGTAATTGTATTTTGACTGTATGCGTGTCGTGCTGAGTTGTATCAGGCATAAAATCTGATTGTAAACTAAAACAATGTTTTTACATTCTAGAAATGGAGGTCGACGGCTCGACGACTTGTCCATTTGACACGCAGGTAAAGGGATTTTGATCGTATACTTTAATAATACCTATACTTGATGTGTGTTTCTAATATATTTGTACATTATATTGTTTTCAGTATCTGCATTAATATACGTTTTCCTATTCATTCTCCATGCACGTAGGCTTCCTCAAAATAGGCTTGCCACTGTACGCAACAGTGTGATGATAAGTAACATCGGAATATATAACGTTATTCGTGAAAAGCCTTACGTTACATCATTTCAGTGCTTTTAGTTTTATTGCAGTAGTTTGACATGTTATATTATCAAAGGAAATAAATGTGTTGTTATTGTTTAAGGCTAACGTTACCTCATTAGCCATGGCTGGCTAACTCAATTCATTAGACATGGTTTAGTTAGATTAAGTAAAAGGAGATCAGTATTGTTTTTCTTAATTTCCTCGTAGTTTTCACATTTTTATAAGGGTTTATTTTGTCAGACGTATTTTCTATCTCTTTTTGGCTGTTTGTAGTCGGTTAGCGGGCATCGAGTTGATAAACTAACGTTAGCTTTTTAGCTTGCGATCACATTAAATACGATTTTACAGCAGACGTGTGGTTTTGTCCATATAAACAGCGTTTAGATATAACGAGCGAATATACAAAGGTGCATAATGCCTAAGTGAATGATGACGACGAAGCGTTTGGCTTTAACTCGTAGTTTCAATATTATGTCGGATATTTGCTTATTTGACAGAGCTAGCAAGTCACGCGATTGCGCATGCGCGCACATTACTTTTCCAAGTCCAACTTCTGGTTAGGGAAGAGAAAATAAAGCAATGCCGTTTTAGCTACACTTATCTACTGTTTGATTCTTTATACTTGTATAAAAAAAGGTAAAAAGGCTGCATTGGTTTAGGATTTTTTTGTTTCTCCAGGGGTTTGAAAATATGGAGGATGAAACCTGCAAAAATCCTGCACAAATAAAACATACATAAATAAACAAATATGCAAATTAATAAATATAAAAAAATCCACACATTCCTGCATAAATAAATATATAAATAATTGACACTGCAGATCAATAATAAAAAAATAAATGAATGTTGGAAAAATAAGAAAATGCTAAATTAAAATTTAATTGAAATTGAAACTTTCAGTGTAGCATTTTCTTATTCCTCCAATATTTGTCCAATTTTTTTTTATTATTTATCAGCC
The DNA here is from genome assembly GCA_903798205.1 of Danio tinwini. Taxonomy (NCBI): domain Eukaryota; kingdom Metazoa; phylum Chordata; class Actinopteri; order Cypriniformes; family Danionidae; genus Danio; species Danio tinwini. Next base: position 7,654,619 of record CAIGQZ010010775.1, read on the forward strand.
TACACTATTAATTATTCATGGATTTTTGTATATATTTATTTATTCATTTGCATATTTATTTATTCAGAGATTTATAGATTTATTTACTCATTTATTTATATGTGTATTTATTTAGTGTTTTTGTGCAGGTTTCGTCCTTCATATGAAAAGGGTGTTCGTTAAAATTTGTTAAGTAATAAACCAACTTAAAAATGTAATTATAAATCTGTTGATTTAACAATGCTGATTGTGTATGGAAGCTTGCTTAAAAAAATAAACTATTTTTTGTACTTGTAGTTAGCAGATTTATTTTTAATTTTATTTGTTGATTTGGTCACTAAATAATTGTTTTTGTGCTGTTTGTTTTGATTCTCTGATTTGTGGAGATGACTTGGCACAATAATGGCTTATGTTGTTTTATCCAGGAATTCCACTGTTGACTTTGCATATAAAAATCAATTAAAATAAAAAGATGAAGCATATACCATCATATAACAGCCTTGTTACACACAACAGCTCTTTCCTTAAAGCTTAAGCAGGTATTACTAAATCAGTTACCCTATGGAGGTAATTAATGGGATTTTTACTTGTGTAACTTAGGTGTTGCCTGCTATGTACTTAGACAATTACCAGTAAGCTGTTCTTTGCTGATTCTCCCCAAAACTGTAAACACTCTGACTGTGTATTGTTTCAAAACATCACGAATAGTTTATCACGAATAGCCCAGCATCAGTGACTCAGCCAATGGTGTGTGTTTGGGGTGGGACTACCTGTTTAAAAGCAGTCATTAGTGTTTTTTTAATCCAATTGGTGATGTTAGTGGGCAGAATTTCAACAAGTGTAATCCTGAGTCATCCATTTCACACTTACGCACTAGGCTTAATATGGCTTGGTGTGTGTTTTCTATGTTCGTACAAAGTGCATACTAGTGGTGTAACAGATCACAAATTTGCAGTTCGCATCACTCTATGGATTTTTAGTCACCGATCGGACCATTTTTGGATCAGCAAAAAAGGGAGGAGACATGTCATTTGCTTTCCATTTATACAAAAATATTACTGCAAAAAACATTGCTTTTAACAAACAGAACTTAGAACCTGTAATGTTAATAAAAATAACACTCATGAAAGAACCAGCTGAAAAAAAAAGTATTTAATATAAAATATGATCTACTGTTGCTGATAATGCTAAATATAGAAATCTAACATCTGAACAACATCATATTTATCTTCAATTAATGATTCAACAATTCACACATAAAACCATGTTTTATTGTACTGTAGGTGTATTATTTTTGAAAATCTATGCAGTGACATAATTTTGATGGTTGTTTGTCACCATCTGTTGGTTACACAATGTAATTGCTTTCGCCAGCGTCAAAAATTCACCAGCGTCATGTTTCATTAAACAGTGATTTTAATCTTACCATAAACATCAGTGTACTATACTATAGTGTAACTATAAACTGTTCTCCCAGTACTTCTGTGTTATGTAATTGTTTGAAGCGAACTGAAAAAAGTGTAAAAACTGGATCTCTCTCGATGCAGATTTGAATGCAGCGCTTTGAAGGATTAATAAACATATGCAAATTAAGGGTGTCAAAATTAATCGTTTTTTCGGTGCGATGCAGATGGGGACAATTCGATATCGGTTCAGTAATAGATCATAACCGGTTATTTCGCACTGACGTCATTTATCCCCTATGCGCGATGTTGCGGTAGAATACTATAGCGAAGGAGGTGAGGGTGAGTAAATAAAACACTCCTACTACTTAAATAGCAAATCTTTCACTGACACTGAGGAATGGTAAAGCACGAGCCGCTATTTCACTAGGGAGAAATGCTGTAAAACACCATCTCTGCCCCTCTCGCTCTCTCTCGCTCCCCCCACACACTTTAAGCATTTTACTCGTTGGCATGTTTGTGAGGTAAAGTTTCCTCTTCTCTCGCTGTTAAAGCGATACTTGTGGATCCAGACACAAGCGTTCCTGTGGTGCGAGTTTATTATTCTATTACGGATTACCTGGTAACCGCGTATTATGCGCATATAGACTGACCCGCGGCTGTTTTTCCTGCGTCACTCATCGGTGAACAGCGCTTTTGTTTCTAAAGCCAATCGCAGCCCTTTCTGTTGAGCAGGTGAAGACAATGACCAATTATAGGGGTGTAAGAATTTGCCAGCCCTCAAAAAGCAAGCGGGATAATATTTACATTAGTTTATTTGTTATGAATGCTCGTGCTGTCTTCTGTGCATGTATTGGAGTTTTGTCTAAAACATTCACAAAGAGTGTTTTTTTTTAAGCAGGTAAAATTTAAGGTACAGTTCATATCTAACTGCTTGTATTAAAGGACAAAATTGTATTACAAATAATATATAAATATAAACATATTTATAGATTTTGATGATTGAAGATTGAAGTTTTTTTTCTTGTGTTGTAAAGAAAAAAATCTAATTATGTATGGAAAGCATCATCAAGGCACCGTGATGCACCGAGATATCGAATTAAACCGAATCGATGGCATTGTAATCATAACCGAACCGAACCGTGAGACCAGTGTAGGTTCACACCCCTAATGCAAATCATTATCATTTATCGCTCATGTTGCGCGGGTTTGAACTGAGATCACAATCTTTTAATGTTTAATTGTGCAGCTTTACACTGAATGCATTAATGTAGGCTAAACAAGCAGTGACAGAAAACACCTTAAATTAATAGACAAAGAAAGCATTTAAGTAGATCCCACCACAACTTTTCCCGTCATCATTATATCTTACAGGGAAGCCAAAATGCTTTGATTCACATGATTTGAATGACGAGGGAGGCGATCTCTCAATTGTTACGATGTTAGATTAACCTACAAGCTCAAAAAAGTTCAGGTCACGTGCGTTCCGAACCGTGGGATGTGATCTGTACGGACCATGGATCAACAGTGATCCGTTACACCCCTAGTGCAAACATATTTAAAGAGCAAAGCATTGCTTGGATTCTTGTTGGCTGGCTTTTCCTTAATATTTGCCTTTTTAGCTTGGTCCTAATATAAAATAAATGTGGTGATAAACATTTTAAAAGCTTTAAAGGTGGCATTAACCTTAAGGAAAATCTAGTTTAATGTCATTTATGGTGGTGTTTTTATTGCAGGGCTACAGTTCGACATTTAAGCGGAAAAGGACAGTGGAAGATTTCAACAAGTTCTGCACTTTTGTGCTTGCATATGCGGGTTATATTCCATATCCACAGGAGGTAAGTACTATCTTGTTATGTGACGGAACTGCAAGGGGATTGTGCTAAAAATGGTACTCACTGTGCTTGTACATTTGATAGAAAGTGCTGTTAGTGTTGCAGGGTGAAGTTGCTTCTTTCCTCAAGATCGCTCGACAACAATCTGACACATCCGACCTCCTGAGGTTCCTTATCCTTGGCAGTGGTGTAGCACTGGGTGTTTGTGGGAGTTTTGTTTGCTTTCTGTTGGTGGCACACCCCTTTTGAGCTGCTTTGCTGCTGATGCTCTTGTTTGATCCACAGAAATGGTGGTGGCTCTTATGTCACGGCCGCTGAGAGACATCCCCCCTCCAAAAAAACCTCAGCCCCCCCTCCCAGGGTAAGAGGGCCACTCCAGTCTCCTCCATTCTCATCTCAGACCCTGTGCCATTCTTCACAACAGCAGTGTGTGTGCATCCACAAACACTTCGCTTTCAGGTCTTCCCCTTTAATGGATCCTTCAAATGGATGGAGGCTAAATCGAGGAACCTCTGTTGCAGGGAGATGCATTAGGGCTGAAAATAGTTCCAAAACCTAGTGAGCTGCCTTGCTTTTATTGCTGCCTTCTAAAGCCCAATTTAACTTCAGTGTCTAGTGATCATCTTACCCCATGGTGCATCCCCTGCGTTAAATTTCTGCATTCTGTCTGTGTTGCTCTGCAGTACCTTTTTCGAAATGGTAGTTTGTGGTGGGGTTTTGTGTTGAGTTTTTTGCTAGTTTTTACTTGCTGGAAAAGTGTAGGATGTTAAGGCTGAATTACACCAGATTCACACGAGGCTTCAGCATCAACACTTGACGGAGGGCGTGTCTGAAGTTGTGGCTGACGCGATCTTTACAGCAGCGTGAGCCAATGAAATTAGTCCACAATCGGCTATTGTCTAAGCTGGGGTTAGAGTTGGGTTGATAGAGTTAGCTGATAGACATCACAATCTTCCGCCCCGCCCCCGTTGCAAACTCGCTCGCAAAAAATACTCACTCAGGCCCCGTTTACACTAATACGTCTTAGTTTTAAAATGGCATTTTAGAACGAAAACGATCCACGTTCACATTGTTACATATAGCATTTCTAAAAAGTCCTCCTTCCACACTATACTGCTGAAAACACACATACACACACTGTCATGCGCTCGTCTGAGCTCCAGGCAGTGCTCTGAGCACAAACCCCCAGAGAGCAGTGCACGTCAGACAGTTTATCAAGGATGTACTGCTGGATCTTGTCTCACTATATGCTAGTTGTTAAACTTGATATTTAATTAGTTTTGTCTCTATCTAACGACTCTTCTGTGTTTCAAATATATCAGGTAATGTGTCACAGCGTCAGTACACTGCTTCAAACTTTCGCTTTCAAGCTTGCACCTAGTAATTTAGCAAAAACCTCAGACACTGTTGGTTGTGCACCTTTTAAAACAACCAAGTTTGTCGATGTCTTTGTCGATATGGAGCTCCTCCACAGGTCTTGATACTTGTAAACACTATCTCCTCTCCCACAGGTCTCAGCCGCACCCACACTTGTCAATGTTACTAAGCCAACCAATCACAGAGCTTATGCAATGTTGCGTCATGATGTGTAGTTACATTTTTTTGAGAGGTGCGCATTAGCCACGGCGAAGGGTATGGGACCACTCGAAAGCTGCACTGGACCATGAGCGTGCACTCAAAGCAGAAGTATTAATAAGCTTTTACTGTAAAACCTGGTTCACACCAAACAAAAAGCAAACATTTGCATCACTTGAGTCACTCAGAAATTTTCATGTGATGTTCTTTATTAATTTTCATGAATGCTGTTATCCTTACGAGAAATGCAAAGAACATGCCACAAGTCTTGACATGGATATAACCATTGCTGCTTTGTAGCTGTTGTTGAAATCCCCAAAACATTGAAAAGCCAAACACGGACGTGTTTGTGTTCACGGTACGATTCTGAGGCACACAAAACTGAATTTCACTGCCTTCTTCAGTAACTGTGTCTGGAAAACAGCTACTTGAGGGTGACAGTTGGCCAGTTTGATGACCTGCTAGGGTTGCTGACAGGGTTTTTCAGATGTAAACTAACCACTAATGATGCATCTCAGCTGCAGAGCATCGGGCCTCAGGTGAAGACCAGTTTCATATTTGTATACAGGTCCAAATACAGAAACGATGAGGTAAATCAGTCAAATTTATCTCAAATTGAATATTTAAATGGTTAAGACTTATGTAGTCATCTCCGTCGCGACATGAAGTTTGCCTCTACTCGCACGCTTGCATTGACTTTATATGTAACGTAGTCGAGCAAATACTTAATTCCACATTTGGTGTGAAACCAGCATAACAGTAGTTTAAACTCACTCTCATATTGGGAAGAAAGAGGCAGTTATATCAACAAATTTAAAAACAAACACCAAACAAAAGTATCTGGAGCTCCTCCATAGGACTCGAGACTTATTAAACACTTGCGCCTCTGCCCTCGCTATGCTCCCATGGCTTTTGGGCCCCAACAACACTGTCACAGCTATACCAAGCCAGGCAATCACAGATCTTGTGCTCCTTATCGCAATCTGTTGTTACATTTTTTTTTTTTTGTGAGGTTCATGTCAGGGTTTGGCGAAGGGCAAAGGCTACGCTGAACCTACCACAATCATTCGACGCAAAAAAATAAATTGGCCTTAATGGAGCATTCTATATGAAAAAGTGCATGGCCAGACACTTACTTGAAGCTGGCATGTTGTTCAAAATGAAATTATACAACACATATTTGGTGATTGTCAGATTTGGGTGCCAAATAGTCGGTGTGGATGAATGATGTCACACTAACATGGTGAAACTCGGGAAGATGTTAGCAAATATAAAGCATTGGAATGTCAAACATTTATTGGGATAAGCATGTTCGATGTATTTTTTTGTTGTAAGTCAAACACTAACAAACAGGTATAGTTGCTTTTTTTTTGTCCTAGACCATGTTTCTTTCAAGTCCATTTTCTCATTCATTTTCTGTTCGGCATAGTCCCATTATTAATTTGGGGTCGCCACAGCAGAATGAACCGCCAACTTATCCAGCATATGCTTTTTACGCAGCGGATGCCCATCCAGCTGCAACCCATTACTGGGAAACACCCATACACACTCATTCACACACGTACACGTACAATTTAACTTATCCAATTCACCTATAGCGCATGTCTTTGAACTGTGAGGATAACCGGAGCACCAGGAGGAAACCCACAGGAACACGGGGAGAACATGCAAACTCCACACAGAAATGCCAACTGATCCAGCCAAGGCTCAAACCAGCAACCTTCTTGCTGTGAGGCGATTGTGCTACCCACTGCGCCACCGCATCACCAACTCCATTTTCTGAGTTTCTAGAAAGCATGAGGTTTAGTACAAATGTCGCACTTTAGACCTTTGTTTTTCCTCTTGATTGAATTTTTCATTGAACAAGAAAGTCAATTGGTGCATTCTGGGCGCATTTTCTTTGTAAGGATATTTTAAATGCCAGCACCTTTCGGACCAGCTTTCACATCAACCGATACTGGTCTTAAATGATATCTAGGCAGGTCACTATGTTTTGGAACAGCTAGTGCATTCATGTTTTCACTGCCTTACAGCTTATAGATGGAGTGTATTCAGAAAGATTATTTGATTATCTAGTTTCTCTTATTCTAAGTCTTACATTTATGTTCTTTTTATTTTAATTGCTTACTCCTTGCTTTGTTTTTGCAGGCTGCTCAGCATAAAGGAAACATAGCCCCTCATAGCACACAAATAATGACGGCTTTAATAACAAAGGAACAAGCGGTAAATGAGGATATAAAGAAAAGGGTAGACAGAGACAGACCCGTGAGAAATGATCCAAAATAATCCACCATTGATGTGGGATCCATGTGTTTCTGAGCTCATTAGTCGTGACCGAGAAAGCTGATTATGTTTTGACATCAAAACGAGGGGGAGGTATTACAACGGAAGTTCATAAACCTGCCATTTGTGTGCCTTATTATTATTATTTTTTTTACAGCAAGCAGTCATTTTTGAGTTAAGTTTGCTCGCAGTTCTGATGACCTGTGATTAATGTTTGTCTTAGGTGGTACTAAAGCTCTTAACTTTAGGACTGACTTTACAAGAGCTTCTGTTTCTCTGATCTGTGAAAGTTTTTATTTATTTTAACTAGTCTTGACTTGTGTATATTCTATTAGTATTGCTAATAATGTTCTTCACTTCACTCTAAGGTTGTCACGATACTGGAATTCGGTACTAATCGGTACTGGAATTTTAAAAACGTCCATTTCCCACTAACGTTTGTCGAGCACGTTCTTAAAACACTGCTGATTTGCCATTGTGTTCAGATGCTCCAACAGAAATGACTGTGATTGGCCGTGAAGGTCATCAGTTCACCAAACTCACCACTGTTTATTGAGTGTAACCACAGATACAGGAACACTTGAGTGTTTCAAAGTCATGTAAATCAACTGGTTTGTCTATAAACTGACATATAAGCGATCCGCTGATGAACCATGGTTTTAAAGGGCCATGAACACCCCCCCCCTCTCTTAGCAGGGTGTTTTCACACCTTTAGTTTGAAAAAAGTCAGGGAAGTCCAGCTTTATTTAGGTGGGAGTGTCGAGTGGCGAAAGAGGGAAGGGTTTGCATGAAAAAGCGAGTTCTATTACATGCACTACAGCTGATTTTTACACTGGCAACACAAACGCAGGGGAGATGGACAGTGATTGTGAAAGCAGCATTTACAGCAGATCTGAGAGCTGTGTGGAAGTGGAGGATTTTCAGTCCATAATATTGTAGTGATATTACTGTAAACTTAGTAACTCAATCATTTTGACTGAGGTATGTCTTCAAAAACTGAAAGAGTACTGCTGATGATACTAACCATCTTTCCCATCTGAATAAACATAACCAAAGCACATTGATCACACACTTACCAAATCCGTAGAGACAGCACAATCAACACCAACTGGATCATCGCGAGGAAATGGAAACTAAACCTTCATTGCGGCAAATTTATAAACGCAACACTGACGACCCATGTCTCCGAACAATACTACTTCTTCCACTTGTTTGAATTACGGTTGGCAACACAACGTGGCATCTCTCTGAACACTGACATCATTCATTCTAATGAAGTTGCATTTTGTTCACAATAGAGTGAGCTGATTGGTTCAAATCAAGTCTTTTTCATGAATTATTGAACAGATGTGCTCAAAACTGAATGATGTCACTTTGTACTGGCTAGTACAGAAAGCCAATGTCCATGCTGGAATTTACACAATGATTTCATTGCTGTCATTGAAAAACGAATTAGCTCCAAACTACGCAAAAACATGTGTCCTAATAGTGTTTTTAGCAACGTGAGACGTACATATGACTGTCAACATCGCAACAAATGTGTTTTGGTGTTTTGTGACCCTTTAAAACACTCCCGTGTTCCTGTATCTGTGGTTACACTCAATAAACAGCTGTGAGTTTGGTGAACTGATAACCTTCACGACCAATCACAGTCATTTCTGTTGAGCATGTGAACACAGCGGCAAATCAGCGCTGTTTAAGAACTGGCTCAACAGCGCTCAAATGTTAGTGGGAAAATGACGTTTTTAAAATTTCAGTATTGATTGGTACTGAATTCCATTATCGTGACAACCCTACTTCACTTTGATTCTGCAGTTAATTGTTTGGCTTTTTAATGATCTTTTTTTCCCCCATCAAATGAACTTGTGATTGCTATAATAAAGAAATGTTGGGATTTTTCACTTTAACGTGTTCATTACATTACTCCAAACAGTCCTGCACATTGCTCAAGC
>CAIGQZ010010775.1:7664045-7699506 GCA_903798205.1 Danio tinwini
GTCACCTTCTCTTGGGACTTTAGCTGAAAGTAGATTTCAATAGGATTATGATGTAGGGCAGTATGATATTGAAAAAATCTTACATTGCAATATTTAGTTTTACCGCAATATTTATTGTGATATAAATATAATTTCACTAGATGATTTGAATAACTCTATTTGGAAAGATTTCATTAATTTAGATTGACTGGGATGGTCAAGTATTTTTCCATGCAGTGCATTTACATAAATTATAATAAATCACCAGCAAAAATAAACAAACAAACTGTGCTTTATGGTTGTCAGGGCAGTCTAACAGTAACTAAGAGCAAGTACAGAAATTGAACAATCAAATGTAAAATAACATACAGTTTAGTCTTTAAAAAATAATAATAATAAGCTGCAATGTGACTATTGCAGATACAGACATTGCGATATCAATATATTGTTCAGCCATATTATATTGTATACAGTAGCCATCACTTTCTTATGGAGTTTAACATCAAATGTAATTGAATAGGATGGAACTTTTAAAATTATTGGCCTAAAATGGCATTTATTTTTTGGGGGTTGACAGTGAAAAACAGCCGAACATATGGGCCAAAAATGAATAAGCTTTATCACCCTGCCCAGCAGTGTTCAGTGCTATTAATGCTGTACCAACCTAAGCACGACAGCATTGGAGTACAATGTCAACTGACCTGCACATGGCAATGCTAGTACTATGACACTGGTTTAACGCTTAGATCGGGCCTAAAAAATTAAAACCCGAGCCCATGCACCATGACCCAGTCTGACACATTAACTGTAATTATGAGCCCGAGCTTGATTTAAACCCGACAAATTTTTTAATATGTGGGCTATTTTAACAGACGTTCTCAACAACAATTCTGAGTTGTTTGAACAACAGAAATTATGTCGTTGCATGATCTAGATCATTACTGCACATGACATGCGTTGCGAATTGTGCAACTTTGTAGACCTACACGTGTTGCTTAGGCTGACTTTGCTAATATATTCGTATAATATTTCTAATTATAGTATAGCTCTTCATCTAGTTAGGCTAATAACGTAATGACAAAAAAAAACACAAATGCTTGATCACTGCCTGGCCCGAAGATATCGGGACTGGTCAAGTCTGGGCTCGGGCAGAGAATCTAAACTCTTCACTCATTTACTGTCAAAAAAATATGTTATTTTATTGGCTTGTGTTTTTTTAAAGGGGTGGTCCACAGTGTATTTTTAATGCTTGGTTGTGTTTATAAGTTGCAAAGCAATGTGTGCTTATGCTTCACTTGTAGAAAATCATGTTATTTTTTCAAATATCTTTGATTATGTACAGCTACTCAGCTAACATGAAAACGACTGTCATAGTTTCTAGTTCCTCTGAAAGGCCCGCCCTCAAGAGGCTCTGATTTGTCAGCTAACATAATGTGCTGTGACCTGTCACTACGTCACGCCCCTACAAGCACGCGCTTTTGCACCATGTAAACTGTAGCTGTTAGCCATATCAGATTGAATCAGACAGAAAATGAAGAGCACACAGCTGAACCTCATGCCTGCTCTCTAAAATAAAATCTGACAAGTGTTCTATTTGGAATAAGCATGTTAGGAATATTAAACTTAAAAGACGGTGGGTGTTTACAGCGGTTTGACTGATAAATATGAATTTGTAGCTAAATTATTAGCTGTGCCAAACAGAATTTTCTGTTGTTTACATCATCCTCGCTACAACATACCGTTAACGCTAGATACTGTGAATGTAATTGATAAATTTTTAACAAAATAAAAATACTTGCAGGTTGTGCCTCACAATCCACAGATTTATCGGTTGGAGTTTTTTTACTGAACCCAGCACTGAACTGAGAGAGATTCTGGAAGCTGTCCTTTGTCAAATGATAGATCTATATGTTTTTTTATAATTCTCTTGAACATAAATTAAATTGTAATCACTTCTGTCTTTGTGTCGTGTTTTTTGGACACCTAAATACAGAAGCAGAAGAAGCTCTGTGGAAACAGCAGCATTTGGATTTTTTGGAATTGTAGCTTTCTCTGCTTTAACATTACAGCGCCTCTGGCCATGCCTCATTGTTGCACGTGGTGAATGCACATAACCTGAAGCATTTGTGATCTCATCGGATGTATTTTTTTGTAGTCCCCAAATTCATCCGCTGTAGGCTTTGCCCAGCTAACTCTAACAGCCAATGTCTCCCTTTGAATTAAACTTTGAGCATTATTACATTCACAGATCTTGTTTATGTTCACACAGCTAGATATACACATACACAACAGCACAAGAAAAATGTATAAATATATTTATATATTATTTGTGATACAATTTTGTCCTTTAATACAAACAGTCAGAACTGGACCTTTAAAAACTCAAGGAGATGCACAGAACAACATGAGCATTTATAGCAAATGAAACTCTAACGCTCTGGTGATGTTTACCAATGAGTGACACTGACAAATGATCCATGATATACGCAGAGAAGAAAACTTGAAGTACTGCTGTAACAACAGAGAGAAGAGGAAATGTCACACGAGAGAGAGAGAGAGAGAGAGAGAGAGAGAGAGAGAGAGAGAGAGAGAGAGAGAGAGAGAGAGAGAGAGAGAGAGAGGGGGGGAGAGAGAGGGGGGGGGGGGGGGAGGGGGGGGGGGGGCATTTAGAATATGTGTGGTACCCAAATAATGGCTAAAAGTAAGTCTTTGAGAACGGGTTTCTCAAGCCGGGTGGCACATTAGACCAGGGGCTCTTCTCCTGTTTCCAAAATGCATCACAAACTGCTTGAGACACTGTTCTATTATAACTGGTGATGAAAATAAATTATGTTCAATAAGATGTACTTGTGTTTACTAACTGTTTATTCAGTTAAACATAAATTTTGAACTGTAGGCCTACATAAGCTCCAAACAGCGAATTTTTTATTTTTATTATTAATATATTTTTTTTTTATTACCTTAAAGCCTGGTTTATACTTCTGCATCAAGTGATCGGCGTGATTCGCCGTGCATTTATACTTCTGCTCGCTGTTTCTGTTTCTCTGCAATGACACTTCCAAAATGCTAGCTGGCAGTAGGTGTTTGTGTTTCTCTGTGTGAACACTTCCTTAATGTACAAGTGGCTTAAATTCGCTCATTTTGAGGCGGTAACCGGCAGACATGAAACTATTTTTTATCATAAGGTAAACACAAAACAACAGTCTTCATCCGGAGCTCCTTTACGGGACTCTACACTTGTAAACACTCAAGTGCATTGGGCGTGCGGCTCTCACCTCCGCCTACACTCGTCAGCTCTACCAAGCCAACCAATCACAAAGCTTACGCTATGCAGAGAGGTGCGTGTCAACGTCGCCGACGGCCACGGTGAGGGGCTATGCGTTCACGCGTCGGCTGCGCCATAGCATACGCGTGCGGTTGATGCATAAGTATAAATCAGCCTTAATCCGTCTAAAGTCATAACTGAACTAAACAGAAATGGAATTAAGACGTGGAGTATGCAAATATTAGTGGCATTATTGAAGTAAACACCACAATCAAACTATTACCGTCATGTAGGACTTTTTGCCATATTTTCCGACAAGATCCACACACGCTGCTGTCAGTAAAGGACCACACACACACACACACACATTGCGAAATGCAGAATTTTTTTTCTTTCCGTTCAGCATGCGTTATTAAATTCCATAACACTCTCACCAGTCCTTACTCCTTATTTGCGTCTAATACCCCAGGTTGTCACGGGGGGCATGAATGAAATGTTCATGAGTGAATGTGAAACTGCCGAACTGCAATTAAAGTCACCCAAAATTACAGAAAACTCTTACATAAAAACACTTCACGTATCTTTAATTATATTATTGTCTATTAGGGCAAATAACTAGATTACAGATGTCCATGTAAGCGTAGTCAGTAGTGTCTTCGAAGTAATTGAAAGATCCAGAAGGGCATCCTGCTGATTTGATTCAGAAGAGCACTTTTTTCTCAGACGGCTCACCGTTCAGGTATACATCCGCACTAAAATATATATGGTGAAAGTCATCATAGCTTGTGTAGAATAGACCCAGCTCCCAACCCAGCTTTGAGAATAGATTAACAGCAATATTTTTTTTGTAGCCCGATAAGAGTCTCGCGTTTACACCGATAACGGCCCACCACTAGTTATAATACATTATTTGTCATATATATGGGGCTGAAACTTCAAATTTATACTCTAGAGACATCAGAGACTTAGGCCGTACTCACACTATGCTATCCGAACCGTGCCCAGGGCCGTTTCCTGGATTGTTTGGGAAGTGTGAGTGCTCTGAATCGGGCTCAGGCATGGTTCACTTGGGCGGCCCTGGCCCGGTTGGAAGAGCTGGGCCTGAGCGCCGTTCACTTGGGCTCAGATGCAGTACGCTTACAGTGTGAGTGCAAGCGTGCCTAAACCTGAAACTGAAAGCGAGATGTGACATTTAAGGGACTGTTTCATATGGATTAATTTATCATTCGTACTGTTCATTGAACGCAAACTGTTGTAGATTATTAAAGACACAAAGCCCTCACTGTACCACAGCTGCGCCTTCAGCATACTTCCTAATTCCTGCAGCACAAGGACTGTTTATGAGCGTCAAAAGTGGCTGATCTGTTCGGCGAAATATTAGACTGCGTGTCACCGCATATCAAACAACTTAAACGAAATAACTAAAGAAATCTCCACTGTGCTGAGCGAGAGCGTTTACTGAGCAGCGCGTCATCGATGACGTAATGATGCCGAATGTAATGTGAGTGTGGGTCGTCGGGGGAGATGGGAGGGGGGGACAAGCGTGCTTTAACCCAGTTCAAGGCAACTGTACATGGTGTGAGTACGGCCTTATTTCACATGTTGTAAAAAGAGGCATAATATGTACCTTTTAATGACTGACATTGTGAAAGGCAGATTGCAGTGTTTTTCTAATTCAATTGTTTCATATAAAGGTTGGCATTATTAATTATACATTGCTCTTGGAGTTTAATTTGTAGACCTTCAGAAAAGTACATTATAATCCTGTATATATTAGAATTTTCTGTCTCTCTCTTTACAGATGATGACTCCTGGGACCTAGTGACATGTTTCTGCATGAAGCCATTTGCCGGCCGGGCAATGATTGAATGCAACCAGTGCAATACCTGGATCCACCTTTCATGTGCCAAAATCCGCAAGTCCAACGTCCCTGAGACGTACATCTGCCAGAGGTGCAAAGACTCAAAGTTTGACATTCGCCGCTCCAACCGTTCACGAGTGGGCTCTCGAAAACACCTACTCGACTGATGCCCCTCCTCTTCTTCTGCCCATCCAATATGTACAGAAACTCCTAAAAATGTCTTCTTGAAGATGAGACTCAACTAGTTTAAAAGAGGAAGGGCTCAGTCACTTTCTTTCTGTTAGCATTTTTAATATTTCTCAATCTTCCTATATGTTTGCGTCAGGCAATCAAGACTCGGATGATGCATTAAAAGACAGCCGATTTCTACAGTATGGACAGCTGGAGATGGTACATGCCATACAAGGTATTATTGAGTGGTGCTGGATGACAGGAACTGGGATTGCACTTTTTTTTTTAAGGAACAAAGGGGTAGCTAGTTATTCCTCTTTGTGCCCATCGCTTTAAAAGTATGTCTATTTGTCAGATTATGTATATCACATGAAATAACCGTAAAATATTCGTGTTCAAGATGTTTAAGTGCATCGTTTTGTGGAACCCCCTCCCCCCAAATGTGTATGAGGCGAAGGGGTTTTGTTTGTTGGATAATGTTGGATAATCGCTGATGCTTCAGAGAGAAATGGTTCTTGGTGCATTGTGGTATTTCTTTTTTTACATTGATTGTTTTTTTTTTTTTTTCATTTTAAAGAACATGTGAACACATTAGTTATGAGACTGTGTGTGTGTAGTTTGATTTATAAAGCCTATTTTTCTGCATTTCCAGCCCTTTATTGAACAAATGTTTTGGTTTGCATGTTGTAATAGTTGACTAACAGGCTGATTTTTCCGTTTTGGTCCCTTTTAGTTATCATTTAATGATAAATATGGGAATTATGTGATTGTTACAGGTTAGGGAAGGGACGGAAAAGTCCTTTTTGGTTGAATCTCACAATCTAGTAGCACATCCATGCGACATTTCATCCAGTTGTTTGTAGATATTTGCTTTTATTCACAGATTTGATCAATATTTCGCTTTTGATTTCATTTTTGTTATTAAAAAAAACGTCACTATGCGATTATCTCCTTGGGATGCTCTTATCAGGTCTTGAGAGATTCACTTTACTGCCAAAGGGAAGAACATTTTCTATTTTTAATAATAATAATCCCGTAGCTTATATGGCTATAGTCATATTTTCATTCAGAACACTGTTAGTGAATTTAATAGTGGTTCATTTGTGGGTTTTCTGCTGGAGCTGGTGTTAGACGGAATCATTCATAAGGGTGTAATTCTTGTTAACCACTGTGACCAGTCTAACCTGGTGAATAATTGATGATTCATTTCTGTTTTTTCCATGTTCATAGGCATGCTATGTGTGAAATGTGTAATTTTTGTCTTGTAAGCTGGTCGACTCCCATCAAAAATCCTCGAGTATATTATGAACATCTCATTCCTTAATCTTGTGTGTGTAGGATGTCGTCTTCAGAATGTACTGTTCTGATTGATGAGATAAAACTGCAGAGAAGATCAATTATTAGACAACCTCTAGTATGGATATTTGGGAAAACCCTTTGATATATGTTAACTAGTCTGCATGCTTCGCTATAAAACCCCCTTAAGCCATAGAAATCTGGTTCAAATACTCATTGGAGTATTTCTATGATGTGTTTTCTGTTCCTATAATGTAAAATTAAGACAGATAATGCTGATAGTTCATGAAAATGGCAGCATTTGTGAAACTGTTGGTGGACATTGATATATTTTGGATGTTTCAAACTGGATATCTTTCCGACCTTTTATTTCAGAACAATTTGTCTTCCCCTTTAAGGACATTTTTGGGAACTTGGACTTTGTTTAAACATGTTTCTCATTGTTTTGTGGGATAACAAGTGTAAATGTTATTGCTTATGTTGATGCTTTTTTTTTTTTGATCAAGGGATAGATGATGGTTCAGTACATGGTTCAACACATATGATATTGATATTTCGGGGCTGTTTGTGTGCAAGAATGAACAGTTGAAGAAGTCTGAGCTCGCACTGTTACGATGAGGGATAAAAGACTGCGTCCAATGAAGAGAAAGAGAGAGATGTTTCTGTGAAACTTCATGTAAACCGTTGTAAATAAATAAAGAGATGATGATTTTAAAATGATCATCACATTTATATAAATGTTTTTCTTATCTTAATGGGATTTATTCGATTTTTTGCTAAATCAGATATGGTTGCTGGCTGAAGTTAACGAGAATTATTCATATTATTTATAAAATTTCCCATTTGTTGTATTTTATTAACGTCTACCCCAAACATAGACCCAACTATCACAGTAATGTAACAACAATAGTTATGAGTATTATTTATTATATTTATTGAATTACCCGATAAATTGTATTTCATTAGCGTCTACCCCAACCATCACAGTACTGTCAAAATATTAATTATTGTTATACAGTGTTACAAAAAAGATGCTATATTGATGTGTATCCACAGCTGTATCCTATCTAGACCCATTTATTCTCCCTCAAGTCATTTCA
The DNA here is from genome assembly GCA_903798205.1 of Danio tinwini. NCBI lineage: Eukaryota > Metazoa > Chordata > Actinopteri > Cypriniformes > Danionidae > Danio > Danio tinwini. The sequence goes on from CAIGQZ010010775.1 coordinate 7,671,718, forward strand.
ATCCCTCGAGTTTTATTTTTCTGTTGAACACAAAAATATTTTGAAAGATGTTGGAAATGGAAAAAAAACCCCTACTAATATTACTATTATCTTCCTTTGTGTCCAAGAGACAATAGCTATGTTTCCATCCACCTATTTTTATGCGCATTTTGGAGATGCGAATAAAAAAACGGTTGATGGAAACGCCATGATGCGCATACATTTTGAAAATGCGCATAAAAAACATGCGCATAACTGAGTAGGATAAACTTTTTATTCGATAAGAAAAGATGTGCATAAACTACGATACAAACACTTGTATCGCACAAATTCCAGTGTGCGCATTAAAAAAAGGTTTGTTATAAGAGATCATGTGATGATAAAAATGTGTGTGAATGGACAAACCAGCAGGCTGAGCACATCTGAAATGTTGTGTTGGTCATTCTAAAACGCCTTACCATTTAAGTATTAGTGTTATTATATTATTAATGACATCCAGAATCAAGAGCGTCTGTGCTCCGCGTCTGACACCTTCAAACGTCACCGCGCGTTCACTGCAGGTCAGGATTGCCTTCTGAGGGGCAAGTCATTTATTAGATGAAGAAAAGATTGACGCAGCTTCTCGTATTGCAGCAATTTCAGTTTTTTTTTTTTTTATATTTATTTATTGAGTTTTTGCATTTACAATTTAAAGCATTACATTACCCCTATCCTACCATAACCACGGCATTGAGAGAAAAAAAAACACACAAAACAAAACATAAAAATAAAATATATAGCATTCCAGAGTTTCTGAGTCGACATTGAGAAAACAGTGTGTACCATAATTGTTTAACATGAGAGGCAAAAAGAGTATAAATAAATAAATAAAAATAAAAATATATATTTATAATAGAAAACAAACAAAACAGTCACATCCTCTTGAATCACAAAGCCTTCCAGATATATCAAAGTTAACAGTAAGGCAATACGTTGTCATGTTTTTAGTCAATTTGTTATCGTTTGATATGAAGAGTTTGGTAACATCCAAAGAGTACAGAATAGAAATAACACAGAAGAAAAACTAAAATAAATAAATTAATTTATTCTAAAGGCCAGGGAGTTCTTCAAAGTATTTAATAAAGGGGGACCATTTGTCTAGGAACTTGCGTTTCGAGCCTCGAATCATGTATTTAATCTTTTCCAATTGATTGTAAGACATCACTTCATTTATCCAGCCAGCATGTGTCGGGGGTCTACTCTTTTCCACTTGAATAAAATTAAACGTCTTGCTAGTAGTGTAGTGAAAGCAATAACCGAATGTAAATCTTTACTGAGATCTAAATTCTCAGGCAGGACACTAAAAATGCCCATCAATGGATCTGGGTCAATTGGCATACTAAATATCTGTTCGTATGTTTCAAAGATCCCTTTCCAAAATTCTTCTAGCTTGGGACAAAACCAGCACATATGAGCAGTGGTAGCAGGTGATTGTGAGCATCTTCCACATGCAGGGCTAACATTTGGATAAATTTTTGCTAATTTAGAGTTAGTAAAATGTAGCCTGTGGAGAACTTTAAATTGAACTAAACCATGTCTAGCACAGAGTGAGGAAGAATGCACTTGAGTTAAGGCATCTGCCCATTCTTGATCTGAAAATTCTCAGTTCAAATCATTTTGCCAAGCTTCACGAATAAATTCCAAGTTCTGTGGGTTTATAGATGTAATAATCGAATAAACGCTTGAGATAAGTCCCCTACCCTGTGCGTTTTTCAGTTTTTACTGTTGATATTTGGCGCCAGTTAATCAGGAAGTGACGATTTTGTTCAATTCGACTCGTTGGATGGAAACGCTGCTTTATTTGCACGTCTTTTATGCGATAATCCAATTTTGCGCATAACGTTTATTCTCATATTTGGATGGAAACATAGCTAATGAAACTCAGGTTTGGAACAAGTGAAGGTTGAGTAGATGTGAGAAAATCCCAATCTTAGGTGAAATATACCTTGAAGTTTTGTATCATCATACAAGATTCTCTTAAAACGGGGGTGTCCAAACTCAGTCCTGGAGGGCGGGTGTCCTGCATATTTTAGTTCCCATCCCATTTAAACACCTGATCCAGCTAATCAAGCTCTTTCTAGGTGTATCAGAAACTTCAAGGCAGGTGTGTTAAAGGAAGTTGGAGCTAAACTGTGCAGGACACCGGTGTTCTGACATTTTATCCTACCCGTCAGATTATGCTACCAACACTGTATTTGAACGGTTCTGAGGTTAGGGTTGGGGGTTAGATAGGTTAGGGTGATATTACAGCTTTATTCATTCATTCATTTTCTTAGTCCCTTTAGTAATCTGGGGTCGTCACAGCGGAATAAACCGCCAACTTATCCAGCATTTATTTTACGAAGAGGATGCCCTTCAAGCCGCAACCCATCTCTGGGAAACAACCACTCACACTCATACACTACGGACAATTTAGCCTACCCAATTCACTTGTACTGCATGTCTTTGGACTGTGGGGGAAACCGGAGCACCCGGAGGAACTTACGCGAACACGGAGAACATGCAAACTCCACAAAGAAACGCCAACTGACCCAGCCGAGGCTCGAACCAGCGACCTTCTTGCTGTGAGGCGACAGCACTACCTACTGCGCCACTGCGTCGCTATTACAGCTTCATATCACACTAATCCACAGTCTAAATTACAGTGGTAGCAAAATCTGATGGGCAGTATATTACGTCATCAGAACTTGCTACCTACTTTTTGAATGGGAGGTAGGACAATCTGACAAGGTAGAACAAATCGACTCCTGCACCGAGTTTGGACACCCCTGCCTTAAAATGTCCTCATAAACAAATCTACCAATCTTCAAAGGGTTTGTTTGCATATACAGCGATTTGTAATGTCAAATGGACAAACACATTGCTTCTAAACATATGTAAATGTAAAAATATATAATTGTCAAGCTATGTTTACCACCCAGGCTGAAGAAGAAACAACTGAAGACGAAGATAAGAAAAACAATACAAAAACCACATAAAAGAAAATAAACTGATTGTAAGTGATTAATGGTGACTCACAAGTCAACATTGGGTGACTAGTACGAAAGTTCCTTTAAGATGTACTGTAGTCTTTGATTGACTAATGCAGATCACTCCCTTCTCCCTCCTAATAAGCCATACAATTAATAGGCGAGTACGGTATGATAAATGTATTTTCATCTAAATAAATACTTACTACACATAACAATGTTACTTAAACCACTGAATCCGAAAAAATGATATAAAACACACAAAACATTTACAAGTAACTATTCAAAACAAAACCGATCGATCCCCCCGCCCCTGAGAAGTGGTTTGGTCGGCTTCCTGCGCAGGTACAAAAGTACTACACATTCGACGTTCGTGTTTTGTCGTGGTCTACTCCAACAACACGACAATAAACAGGTATGATATACAATGTAGTATCTCAGCTAACTTGTTTTAGTTTATGTATTATGAATGGTTGATAACTAGCGAATGAACAGAGCATAATGGAAATATAAATGGATGTCAAAGTCGCAAACTATTTCCGCGCCAAAATCCGCCCGCTTAAGTTCACTGTGTGAGCTTGGTTAATTAGATATTTGCGTAAAAATAGTAGTTAAAATGCGTTAACGAGCAGTTAAAAATGTATATTCGATAAAATGGTTGTTGAGTAGATTGAGGCAAAGTTGGTTTTATATTCGACAATATGTTCAGTGACAACTTGTAACAAGCTCACAATATTGTTTACCATTGTACTTTGAATATTCGGTCTGAAATCACAAGTATGGCTTCAAAACAACATTAGCACTATTTATTCGACTGTGAACAGTGTCATATTTTGATAGTCACTGGCTGCTAATATGAGTCCACTATTTAGACATTGCAAAAAATGTTTTTCTGAAATTATATTAAGTCCAAATGTGTGAATATAAAAACCAACTTTTCCTCAATTTATTTCCTTAACACTTTGACCACTAATGAAGCACATCACTAATATACGTCCATACTTATTTTTGTTTAATAATCATGTATTTTGTGTGAATACTCTAGTGGGCTAGTAGTTGATGCTCCACGACTCAGTATTATATAAAGAGGACAATGACATTTGATGGTTCTATTCCGTTGCGGTTCTAGAGGGGGGCCGGTGCCCCCTGTCAACGAGCTTGGCCCCCCCTCTGGCCCCCCTACATTTGGATGCATATTTTTGTGTTACAACTAAAACGCTGCTTTCCCTTGACTTTTGTCAGTGGTGGTGCCTCGCGCATCAGTTTCCCACATTTGTCAGAAGTTAAATTGACAACCGTATTTAAAAAAAAATTCACTTCCGTCATGTTCATGTTGTGAAAAGTTATCAAAATGCCCACTGTTGGTTGTATTAGACTTGTTTCCAATGGTAGTTTGAACACTTTGAATATAGTAAGTCCTCGGCTATGGCAATTATTAATCAGAAATTGAGTGTACATAGTTTAACGTTAGGAAATGCAGTCTTGAATTTACAAACAGTCAGCAAGTACCAAAGAACAGATGTAAAACATTGATCAAATGTAGTTTTCAGTCATGCTCATGTAAAAGTAATATTCAACTCGCTTTTTCTTTATTAATTTTTGATTTCAGTAGTGACAAAGCGCGAGTCTTTAACACATGATTTTTTTACAACATGTTTTTAAACAATAGTTTAACTAATTTCTAATAACTATTTTTTGTTTTTCCCATGGTGACAGTTAGTGCATAATATTTTACTAGTTATTTTTGATGGTTGTATTCAGATTAATGCATAATTTTAAGACTTAATTAGGTTATGTTAACTAGGAAAGTTGGAATAATTAGTCAAGTTATTGTAAGGGCTCGAAATTAACTTTTTTTACTTGGTAGCACCGGTGCTTTGGGTGCACCGGTGCTACCAAGAAAAGAGCACCAGAAAGAATCTAGGAGCACCCACCAAAAATGAATGAGCACCACTGCAAATTGTATATTAAGGGATTTATTGTATTTGAAAACAACATGAATTAGGACTAACAAAAACCAGAAACAACTATCAAACTAATGCTGTGATGACTTATTGATATTTATGCAATAATTCCCAAAATTAATGTCTAATATTTATAAAATATTATTGATGACGATGATGACAATAATACTAACAATGAATTACATCTCTCATTGTCATGAATGTGTTATTTGCTCTAAAAAGCCCTACTGTTTTTTTTTTTATGAAAAATAAATTTATCGTTTGCATTTAAACAAAAATGAAGCATTGCAGTAAGAAATATTTATTTTGCACTATTGTTTTTATATGCATGTCAATTTAATTCATAATATTTCAGCTACAAAACAAACGAAAGATTATAATAAATAATTCTATTCAAGGCTTAAAGCTGCAAAGCAGTCATCAGTAACTAAATAGAAAAATAATATATCTCAAGAAAAAGTGGAAAAAAGAAAGGAAGTTACACTTCTACCACTCTTTAAAAGTTTTTTTTTTTGGTTTGTGTCATTGTAAATGCTCAGTCTCCTTATGAGCTGATTTACAGTTTTCTGTGTTTGTGGAAAAAAGCAGGCGAGTCAGCCGGTCTAATATTGAGGATTCTCGTGATGACCACTGGCGCAATACCGTTCTTAGTTATGAGCCGCAGATTTAGTTCAAACTCAGTAACGGCGAGCTTCTTTGACGATGATGTGTACAGTGTTAGATTTTACATTTAGCGGACATTTGCGCTGAACCACAGTGAATGCAATGCATTGAGATTTGGGCACCTTCTCCGAAAACACGTGATTGATCTCGGCTGGCGGATCAATATTCACCACATGAACGCTGTCATCGGCGCCCTCATTTGTAACTTTGGGTAGGTTTGCAAACCTGTGTACTTTTCACTCTTCAGCAGTTTGCATTACCCGCAGTCACAAAAGATCCCTGTTATCTGACAGCGGGAAAGCCTTGAGTGATTGACAGCTAATATGAACCAATATAGCTGCATTGAAGACCGATTCAGCACGTTTTTAGAAAAATTCAAAACAGGTTGCACTACAACCATTATATGCAGTCGCACAAATGCTCCCAAATAAATTCTGAGGTCACATAGATTCAATTTCAGGCACATATGCAACCAAAACTGTCGCAATTTTGAGCCCTGTAACTGGTTTGTTGTGTAGACAATAAAAAAATATACAGTATATATTTCTTAAGGAGGCTAAAAATACTGAACTTAAACTTTTTTTTTTTATTAAAAACTTTTATTCAAGACAAACTATAAAAAATAAGACTTATGACTTATTTTATTTTTGTTTTTATAGGAAATACTGTGAAAATGTCCTTGCTTTGTTAAAGATCACTTGGAAAACATTATTTTTAAATTAAGGGGAGGGCAAAATAAATTTGACTTTATATCTGTTAAAAGTTTACAGGTGCAGAAATGTGCCTTGATGTACTTGAATGTTAAAAATGTGTTATCCTACTACAATACAAAGTTACTTGTCAAATAAGTTAACATGGGAAATTATTTTGAGTTTAAGTTATTAAATTAGCTTGTTTATGAAGATTGCAGAGTGATGCATGAAAAAAATTACTGAATCATTTTTAAAGTAGTTTGTGATATGTTAAAATGTGCCCCCTAAAAGTTCAAGTGGCCCCTACCTGCCCCCCCTAGATACTCTGGTCTAGAACCGCCATTGATTTTATTATGTATTGAGATAAAGTTGGGTTTATATTCACACATTCAGACTTTCTCCTTAATATAATTTCAGAAGTGTTCTTTGCAAATACTAAATACTGAAATCATATTAGCAACAAATGACTATCAAAGTACAGCATTGTTCACAGTCAGCTAAATAGTGCTAATGTTGTTTTCAAGTCATAGCCTACTTGCATGTGTTTTCAGAAAGATATATTTAAAGTATGATGGTAAACAATATAGGGGGCATGGCACTAAATGAATGTGCGAATTAAAACCAACTATACCTCAATGTTGAGTAGGCCTATATATAAAAAGAGAACTCAAGACGTGTAGGTTTCTTCACTTTTATTCATTAAATTGCTCTTCAGGTTGACTACATTACATTTAATACATTTGTACGGCTTTGCATCAGATAGGAATGTAACACTTTTGTTCCAGAGTTGCAAAATGTGGATTGAACAACCTGTTTACATGAACATGAGCTATGCTACAAACTTCAGGAGACGTGCAGTACTGGAGAACAAACCAGAGATGTTAAAAGGCCTATTTTTAAATTACATCAAAATATTGCCACAGACTGTCAATAGTTCATGTATTAGTTCTGACTCAGGGGAGACTCGGTCTTATGTTACCGCTTTGCAAAAGATCCAGCAACAGAATGAAAGTTCAGAACAAAAACGAATGACTTGTTTTCCCTTATATCCTAAAATGAAGTATGTTATAACTGGAATGATGGTTACAAATATATCTATGACAGACCCAAATGTTACAGACAAAACACTACAATATGAAAAATTAAGAAAACTAATAAAAAAAGGGAATGGCACATTAAAAAAGGAAATTACACTGGCTCAGTCGGTTATTGGTAGAAATCAGCAAAATCATTAAATAGCTTAATCTTTAAATAAAAGTATAGTGTTCGAAATATATCGCTTTCATACTTACAACTTAAGTTAAACCCCCCTGATCAGTACCAAATAAGCCTAAATGGCATTATAGTTTTACACTGATTCATTCTGAGCATTAATGCTGACATTTTGAACTAGTAAAACTTTTGCAGCCTAATTTGTGAGAACTGAGCAGGAGGAAAGTTGCTATCAAGGCAAATCTCCAGCAGATGCAAAGAGCAACAAGCTAAACATATGTAAAAAAACTGTCTTTTTCCAGATTGACTGGGTTTCTGAATATGTGATACAGTTGACTTTATTATTTTAAACCTGAAGAGAAAATACAGTGATATCTGTGATATGGCTTGGCTTCTGACTGGAGGAGGACTTTGATGAATCTCATGAAAATACTGTGGGTCATACCTTGTATGTGAAAAAGATGCATTGAGGTGGTTTATTGGGAATTTTAACCATTTTCCCAATTCCCAGTGACCAACATTAATATAAAGGACTTTATTATTAATGCTCATTTTAATAAAATAAATGTAATAAAATCTTTTGTACGTTTTTTTTTTGTTCATTGTTTATCTTTATTTTTCATCTGACTTTGTTTATCTATCACAGAAAAATAACATTTTCACATTACAGCACAAGATTGTTTGTGTTGCATACACACAAATTCAATGCATTATGCAAATTTTTTAATAATTTTTTATAGATTTTTTTTTTATCTCTGGCAAAATATGACCCAAACTTTTTTTTTTCTGAGATTCACCCAGACAATACAAATATTAACATGACCGCAGTCAAATTTTCAATCTTCTGAAGGAAAATGAAATCCTATGGTCACAATAAGACCTCCTAAAAACACCAGTAATTGGGGTGGTGTGATCAAAAGATTTTCCATTCTTAAGCCCAGTGTACAAACATGCAAAACCATATGTGTCAAGAAACATTTCATTATCAGATCCTGTTGTTTATTTTCGGGTCTTCATTATGGTTTGGTTTAGTTTCTGGAGCTTAATTGTCTTATTTTCCTGCTGATATCATAGGGATGGGCGATAAAAATCGTTATCGGTATTTATTGACCAAACACCATTGTCATTAGCGATTAAAAATAAATAAATAAATAATATTAAATAAAAAATTGGTATGAAGGCTGTAGTTTTATTAAAATGTGGCTGCTGAGCCGCCTGGGAAGGAATGGCAATAAGCTTAGAGTCTAAATTTGTAATTTCCAATGTAGACGTGTGACTTGCATGACATGCACATGTGCAAGCAACGCGCACATGACGTGCGTGCATTTTAAAGTTACAGCTTGTTAAAAAACATCAGAACTTTTCCGAATGCCACAAGCGCACCACAATTCATGTCATTAAAACTAACCAATCTGCTTCACACTTTGTATGGAATATACACATTTCAGTAATAATGGCAGACTAATTACCTCAGACAAACACAGCACACTTAAACACTGCAGTGCTTTTTACTTTTCTCCATAAACTTGTTTCAAAGCCGCAGCAATGGTTTGTCCATTTGTCATCCTCTGAGAAAACGGTTGATGGTCACCTAGTAACGAGAGACACCAGGAGAGCACAAGCTCAAAGCGCATAGAAAATGGTAAAGAAAACCACGCACTAGCGATTGTCACTTCAGGTCAAAATAACAACACATGCAAAAAATAAGTGCCATATAGCAACAGTGAGGAGATTGTAAATAAAAAAAAAGATGTAAGGATGTCGCCAAAGTGGCTTTTTGGTTTCTTTTCTTGTGCATCCCAGCCACTAGCACCCATCTGAAAGATTTTTTTTTTAGCATATGGGGTAATGTAGTCATTCAACTTCACAATTTGTAATGTTGCAATATGTATTTGAATAATGATGGTTGGTTCATTTTCCTTAAATGCTCAGATTTGATTATCATATATATATATTATTTTTTTAACAGAGTTTGAGGTTTACTGTATCATTATTATTCCCATCTTACAGATGTCGATCTACCTTTGATTCAGCGTTTACACTTTACCATTGCACACACTTTGTAACATTTTATTTATCAAGTTTAAGAGTCTCTAACACTTATGTTTATTTTACTATAAAGAGATCAGATATTTTGTTAAATTATTTTTGTTTTGGACTATTAAAACTATTTGCTTTTCGTGATTTTGGTCAATTAAAATAGAGGTTAAAAACTTATAATATTCCTAAATGTATTGTTAAAAATATTCAATAATTATCGATACCGAATGATATGAAACATTATATTGTGATTTTTATTTTTTATTTTTGCAATATCGCCCAGCCCAATGATATCAGATAGTGTAGTGTAATGTAACACTGATTAAAATCAAAGGACGGAGTGATACAATAAATGACTTTTTCTCACCACCTTAAAACATACAGTTATCAAAGCCACAGCCAGGTTCAGGTGGTTCATCTGCAGCCTTGCATTTAAAGCTCCAGATCTGAAGCCTGGCTCACACTGTGCGATTTTTATTTGTTTTATTTTTTTAAACAATCCTAAAGGATTGTAGCAAGTCAGACAGGATGAATATGATTCCCATTTAGATCTCAGTTGTCATAATGTCAAACTGAAAGACAATCAAGACGCGCAAAAACTGACACATGCAAGAAAACTCACCAGGAGTTTGACGTCATCCATCCGTGACACTTTACTATCCATAAACAAATGGTTTGAAGTTGTCATGCCAGTTGCATCATCAAATATGGCATTCTTAATGGCTTTTGGTTTGATGCTTGTTGTAGATAGTCACGCTGCATTTTCTAAATCTGCCAGAACTTCTTTGGAGAAAATTTTAGCGCAACTACCTTTATGCTGCTTTTGGTGAACATGTCAAACCAACAATCAAAGACCACAGATTTTAGTCTAGGATTACTAGAATCTTTTTGATTTCCCAAATTTGCCTCAGACGACCAAATCATGTCTGAAATTGCACAGTGTGAGCAGGGCTTTGAAACATGTTTGACCCATTGACGATGTATGTAAAGGGATTTGACATAAACAGACAACACAAAAGTGATACTACAGGAAATGAAGAGGAGCAGCCCTTCTGATCACATGTTGCCTGACTGTCCCTTTATGTTTCTTTGATGTCCATTGAGTTTATCTGTGCTTTCTTTCAATGTGTGGAAGATCCTTATGTCTCTGAATCAATTCTATGAGCTAAATAAAAAAGACAGAACAAAAACACAATCTTTAAATGAAAGTGCCACATTTTGGTTAAAAAAATGCATTTGGTGCATGTAAAGTGGATTTGCTTTCATGGTGTATAAAACAGTGTCTTGTCAACAATCAAACCAAATCCTTGCAGGCCTCAGATACAACTACACTTTTTGAGATTCAAAGTAGATGTTTTAAAGACCATAGACTGCCTTTTATGTAAATTTGTTGTGCTTTTGTTATGCAGATAAGTGAAATATAATAATTCCACTTGCAAATTACAAACAGGTACAATATATCAAGGCTTCTCAAAGTCTGGAGAGAATTCAATCATGACCCTCACAAAACTGTTGTTTTTTTATTAGTAATGACTGATGTTGGATTGTGAAGAGTTAATGTCAAATGCCGCTTTGAATATTTAGGCAGCTGATAAAATTCAGACAGTGCCAGTTCTCTTATTAGACTGCTCTGAGTTTTTGTTACTTTTGATCTACCTCTGGATGTTGTTCACTTAAATTAAATGTCATTTGCACTTGTTTTGTTATGTATTTTTTAGGGCTGTCAATTGATTAAAAAAAATAACTAATCACACATTTTTTTGTGATTAATCATGATTAATCACGAATAAAAAAAATCCAAAATGCAGGCATTGCAAATATGGAAATTGGAAAATAATAATAATAATAATAATAATATTAATAAAGTATTAATTACAAACAATTGTATTCATGGTAAAGTTGTATTGTGAGTTGAGAACATTAATTATAAAGTAGAAACAATTTTGCTCAGTCCTCCTTAACATTTAGCCAGTTGCTAAGACAGTCCAGTCTATTGACATTATCAGGGCACAACACGCACGCACGCACGCACACACAGAGAGAGAGAGAGAGAGAGAGAGAGAGAGAGAGAGAGAGAGAGAGAGAGAGAGAGCAGTACAGCACACTCCCTTCAGGTGATGCAACCTTAGTTGTTTTATACTGAACCTTTCCTTCTAAAAGCGCTTCCTTGGTTTTATCCATATTTCTTTGCACATTAAACACACGCAGGGTCGGTGCAAGCTGAACTGGCTCTCTAGGCGAACGGCAATCATGCCGCCTGCCCTCAACTCGAAAGTGAAATAAAAAGTGACCGGTTCGCGGATGAAAGGAAGGACCGGGAGGGAGGGGGTGGGTGTCGCGGATGAAAGTGAGAACCGGGGGGGTTCGCTCACTATTCTACGGCCGCCTAGGTCGCCTCTACGGACGCGCCGGCCCTGAACACACGTCGGCCACAACAGGAAATAAAAAAAAACTGCAACTGCGTTAAATGCGTTAATTTTTTTTTACGCGTTAAATATTTCAAATTAATCTGGTGCGTTAACGCGCTAATTTTGACAGCCCTAGTATTTTTAAATGCAAAAGGCACTTTAAAAACATTTTTGATTTATATATGTGCACATTTATTCACATTTTGTTATAACCTATTTTTCCTGACCTTTGACACTTGGATCAAAGTCTGATTTTGATCTTTGAATTGAGACTTTGAGAACACTTGCATTATATTTTACAATAGGTTTACTCCAAAAAAGCAAAATAAGACCATCTTTTTGAAAATATTCCCAGCTCTTTTTTTCCCAGTATACTCACATTGTTTAGGTATCCTAAGAGGATCTGTGTCTCCAGACAATACTTGGTGCATTGCACCTCTGAACTGGTACAGCAGCTTTAGACTTTTTTCCTCTCCAACACAAGGGTCATAAAACCCTGGTAAGCCAGCCTGATTAACACAAAACAAAACAAATTAATACAAAAGTTTAAGCGTTTCATTGATGTAAAGCACAGGTTGAATTTTATTTTGCCTGTCTTACCTTTGATGCCTCAGTAAGCATGAGTTTAGAGTCTTTCACTAAACACTGAAGTGGGACCGTCACATCAATGACCTTCGCTCTTTCATGTTTCTGACTATTGTCTGACACAAATTTACCATACCAAGCATTTAGAATGATGAGACCTAGAATAAACACAAAAAACAATATTAACAGTGCAATATTCATCCATTCAGGAATGTAAATCAAGATGTATGAACATGAAATGTAGCAGGTGGCTGAGGAAAACCAAACAAACAGTTGTATTTAGAGCTATATACAGTTGAAGTCAGAATTATTAGACCCCCTTTAATTTATTTTTTTTTCTTTTAAAATTTTTTCCCAAATGATGTTTAACATAGCAAGGAAATTTCTGCTGATAATATTTTTTCTTCTGGAGAAAGTCTTATTTGTTTTATTTTGGCTAGAATAAAAGCAGTTTTTAATAAAAAAATAACATTTTAAGGTCAAAATTATTAGCCCTTTAGGCAAATTTTTTTTCGATAGTCTACAGAATGAACCATCATTGTACTATAACTTGCCTAGTTAACCAAATTGACCTAGTTAAGCCTTTAAATGTCACTTTAAGCTGTATAGAAGTGTCTTGAAAAATATCTAGTAAAATATTATGTGCTGTCATCATGGCAAAGATAAAACAAATCAGTTATTAGAAATGAGTTATTAAAACTATTATGCTTAGAAATGTTAAAACAAATCTTCCCTCCGTTAAACAGAAATTGGGGAAAAAATAAATGGGGGGCTAATAATTCAGGGGGCTAATAATTCTGACTTTAACTGTATCTACATCAGAAAATGGACAAGAAGTTTACAATTTGTATTAATTCTGTTCAGCAAACAGTAGTATTATTCAGACTTATTTTTTTTAGAAATCCAACTTTGTTTTTTACAAGTGAGAATACCACTATTCACACTTTTTCTAACCAACAATTATACCCTTGTTCAAGTTTCATGAACAAAACTATTCCCAGTTAAACAAATACAGGATCAGAATTGAGAATTACGTAAAAAAAGTTTCATTAAAAAAAAATATACGTCTTTTCTAGGTCTAGGAGATGCTTTTGAACTCAATCAATGGCATAGGGGTGTCAAACTTGACATACTTGACAAAATGACTAGTTCCTGGAGGGCTGCAGCTCTGCAGTTTAGTTCTAAGCCTGCTACACTTATGCTATGGTCACACTAGAGTTTGAGCTTGTGAATTTTTATCACACAGCACTGTGAAAAGTGCAGGATTAAACATGATGATTAAAAAAAGCAAGTGATTGCTCCATATTTGAAATTTCAGTACAGAGAGGTCATGTTGCAGCCACGTGATGCGATTTCGCAGATCAGAGTTCACCAAGCTTAAACTTTGCAACACATCGAACTGCAAAGCTTTTTGCACGAGCTTGCATTTCCAGTCTGTTGCATTCGCTTGCGTATAAATGGAAATCTATGGCGTGAAAAGTGTACACATGCTTTAGAAGAGTCAAAAACGTACATACAGCACCTTTAAAGCTAAACTGTACACAGCTGTGCCCTTCCAGGAACTGTTTTTGACACCTGTGGCATACACAGTGCATGTAGGATATATAACTCGAGTCTGTTGCATTCGCTTGCATATGAATGGAATCTATGGAGTGAAAAGTACAGTGTGACCGCGGCTTTACCTGGAGGTTTAAAACAAGCCTGAAGCACTTAGTCAGTTTGATCAGGTGTGTTTAATTATGGCTAAAGGTGCAGTATGCAAGTTTGACACCCAGTGGTTGAACTAGGTATAGCATTCTTGGATTAAAACAAACGCAAGCGCAGGTTGCCAGATTGAGGACCAAAAGGAGCGAGTCTAAAGGCTGAAATTAGCCGTGTTCTATATAAAAGCAACAGCACACGATAGAAGGGGCACTCAAGCGCAAAACTGTCAAAGTGAGCGCGCATTGAAAAAGATGCCCAGAGGCAGTATGAATGTGGAGCTGCTTATTGCACTGGTGAACAATAATCATTTATTCATCGCTAGAGCTGGAGCTGTTACTTGAGCTCTTTCAGTTAAACGATTGAAACATATTATTTTATATATTTTTAAAGTTTGGCTGCATAAGGGGCCGATCACAGGGAATGCGCTTTTTGCGTTGAGAGGGGCATCTGTTGAATGGTTTACTAATGGCCGCGAGTGTTTTACATGCTGCTTATGCGCCCTGGGCGCTTCACGTTTTGCCGTTGCGTGCTATGTGTGCTCAAGCGGAAAAAAAAAGCATGTTATGTCAGTCTGGTCTTTTTTTTATTCTTCAATCAAATTTTAGCACTGCAGGGTTCTGTTGAGGTGACAGCAGGGTTTGTGTTGTCAAGGTGACTGCGGCAAACTTTTAATGATGGAGGAGAGACTTGTGGGGCAACGCGGTGGCGCAGTAGGTAGTGCTGTCACCTCACAGCGAGAAGGTCGCTGGTTCAAGCCCCGGCTGGGTCAGTTGGCGTTTCTGTGTGGAGTTTGCATGTTCTACCCGCGTTTGCGTGAGTTTCCTCCGGGTGCTCTGATTTCCCTCACAGTCCAAAGACATGCGGTACAGGTGAATTGGGTAAGCTAAATAGTCCATAGTGTTGAGTGTAAATGAGTGTGTATGGATGTTTCCCAGAGATGGGTTGCTGGAAGGGCATGCGCTGCGTAAAACATGTGCTGGATAAGTGGGCGGTTCATTCTGCGGTGGCGATCCTGGATTAATAAAGGAACTAAGTCGAAAAGAAAATAAATGAATGAATGAATGGATGGAGACTTGTGGTCGCTGTTTCAAGTTATCCAGAGCTGTATGTGTTTATTAAATATTATAAAAAACTAAAATTATAACGTCGACAGCAACATGACTCGCGCACAATACGGGGCAGCTGATTCAGTCGTTTCCTAGTGACTAACAAAAGCACACCGTGCTTCTAGGCAGTGCGTTGTGCCTCGTGTTTTTGGAACGGAAAGATGTGCTCTTTGTGATTGGCCCGTAAATGTGCAACACAAATTTGTTAACTCGCAGGACAATAACACGTGCAACCACACGTGTCTACAGACATATTTTGCCAAAGAAGCAAAATGAAAGAAGGATATTTTTGGTCACAGTTTTACACAGATGAGTTGACATAAACCAGCGCTAATGCTGATGGCCTCTGTGCTGCATGGAGCTGCGTCATAAACTTAGACTATTTATAATTTAGTGTACAACCAACAAACCAACCTTTTTTCCATTTGGAAAATTAGTTATTAATATTCTTATATAATATCAGTTAAAATAGCCTACATAATCTACAAATCAAACAATTCCAAAGTTTTGATTTTTGTATAATGATAACTCTGCACCAAACTGAGTCATTTTACAGCTTATAAAACTTGTGTGAAAATTAATTCAATATCATATGTAAACAACAAAATTGTTATACAGAAAGTCAACATATGAGCCTTGAGGTTCATTGTCATTTTCTTTCATCACACGCAGCACGCGCACACATGAACCACGAGTGAGATGGAGAAAATAAGTCATAATCATAAGACAATCTTTAATCTAATGACTTTTAAAAATGTTGACAGACATAATAATAACAGCGGAGCATAAATTAAATGCATATTTCCTGTGGAGCGATTGATTTAAGGTAGCCTGATATTTTTATTTGACGGAAGAAAAAAACATGATTGGACTAACAGCAGACCCTTAGCCTCCTCCACTGTACCAGCTCCATCTTCTGGTCCAAATGTCTTAAAAAGAAAGAGTTTGCAGGACTTTGCTTACAATTCAGAAAAAAACAAGAAATAAGTGATGATTGCATTGATTTCACTGCTAATCTTCAGTTTAGCAGTTCAGTTTTTTAGCACTTTGAGCACTTATTTAAGCACTTGTTATTGTTTATAAGAAAACACTTTATTTGACATTGTACTTTTAAATAAATGGAGAAACGCATAATCATTAAAGAGAGTCTATCTCAGTCTCAGTTTACCAGTTTTTTAAGCACTTTAAGCTCGTTACTTTATTTTTGTTATTATCTGCAATATTTGAAGTCCTTCTATGCAGTTTTTCTCCAACCAAGTATTTTATTTATTTATTTTTACTTTAACCCCTGCTACTGTACTATCAGCAGCTCCGTGCACGTAAATAAAAGTGCCAATCTGATTGGTGGAGAAGGTTTTAACATGGTGCATCAAAACAAAAAAACGAGCATGAGGCGTTTCTTTAAAAATTACGCTTTTACGTCTGCCGATTTGCGCATTGGTGTGCACGATCACATTGGCGCACTTTATTTAGTCACGAGGTGTTTAAAGTTTGACGAAAACGTGAGCAAAAAGCGTCCCGGTGTAAACGGGCCTTTAGGATTGATTTTATTTATTTATTTTTTTAAATGATAGAAACAACTATCAGTGGTAATTGTCTGTATACCATATGTTGTCCAAATAGCTTAACTTGCATCTATTTAAATGTATAAAAAAACAAACCCATTTTAGATTCCTCGGCATCAATGATTCTCTTCACCGACTCTTGCATCAGCAAAACCTGAAAACCAAAGAAACAATAACACGAGAACCTACACATGCCCTGATAAATGATTGTTTGTGTTGGCACGAGGGAGAATTTGTTTTGTCTATGCATTTATTTATTTTACTCACAGCAGCTTCAGCCTCTTGCTTCCTGCGAGCAATTTCTGAAGCAGAATCTTCCTTCTGTTTCTCCAACTCCCTGTAAACAACCACACAGTCAGGGCCCTTCATCAGAGAAACCGAGGTAAAGACAGGGGTTTCAGGAAAATGGGCAGTTTCAGGGCAGTAATTAAGGATAATAACTCACTGTTCCTTCTGGGCTCGTACATAAGGCATAATAATAAGCTTCTGGACAGCTAAGTAGATGGCCAGCGGGCCCACAGTGGCATAAAACACAGCGCTGGGTAAAATCTGGTCGGTCAGGTGAATAGGGAAGAGGTAGGTTTGACTGGCCCTGTTTAACCTGTAGAGTGAATAAAAAATGGCGATCAGAAATGGACCACACATGAGCAGCTTGCTTTTCTGCTGAGCTGTGCTGCTTTTTGCGGCGCTAACCTGATTTTGAGGGAAACTCCTTGGGGGACACCGATGCTGACTGTTGCAGCAAGAACACTGTGGCGACTGATCTTACGCTCTGCACCATATTCAACTACGGTGCCAAAGAAGCCCGTCCTGTAGAATACAAGTCAATGAGTCGTCAAAATGGATGTATTAAGCAAGGACTGGACACTACAGTGAATATTCAGAATTTATTGTGTGACAAATGTTCTTTTAAGCTTACTAAAGACCAGTTTTGAGTCCACTACTAAAGTATTTTTTATTATAGTACATTAAAGTTAAAATACTTTAAGATGATAATATAATAGTTATTAAATAATAATAATAATAATAATACTTATAGCATCTCAATACATTTCAATTCAATTTCACACTACCAGATTATAATATATAGACCATTTCAATGTGGTGATGTCATTGGCCTATGAACATTTCCTGCTTGTTGTCAAACTATTTCATATCTGTAACGAGGCGATTCAATCATAACATGGTGTTATAACAGCTATCGTAACATTATTTATCAATATGTGGAACTTTTTGGACTCTCAGAAGCTGTGGAAATTTAAAATGTAAAAAAGGAAATATGTCAGGACTATTGTTATTGTTTATACCATTCAAAATGGTCTATATTATTATTATTATTTTTTTTTTACGTGAATCAATTTCATCAATTAGATTTTTATTATTTATTAAATTGTGTATTTAATTGCTGAGTTCTTTCTATCAAAGAATGATAAAAATATTTGATCAGGGTTGCCAAAAATATCTTAAGCACTAAATCAGGACATTAGAATTATTTCTTTAGAATTACTATTATTATAGCACAGGAATAACTTAATTAATTTTTTTTCAGAATAATCAATTATTTTAAAGTTGTATTACATTTTCAGAAATGTATTGTTTTGTACCATATTATTGCTAAAATAAATGCATCCCTGTTGTGTTAATGAGCATAAGTGACTTTATAATCATTTAAAAAAAAAATTCAAGATATCACACTTTTGAATGATGCCATAGTTAAAAAAAACACATACTTGATGGAACCTTTGACCTTGGTCTGGTCTTCATCCTGGAACTTGTACTGATAGCTCATCATTAGATAGGAATGAGGAACGCCCAGCTGAGGAACAGGAATAAAAACAGATGCATTCCATTCTTAATATGTTAACTTTGTTTTGAATGAAACAAACTACCATCATAAGTGATTACATTTACATGGACATCAGTAATTGAATTATTTGCCTTAATCTGAATAAGACAATAATATGATTAAGGTGTTTACATGAGTTACTTTCTGAATGTTCCTTTCATGTTCCCGTTTTACATGATAGCACATAGTCCGATTAATGTCATTACGTCACCATTTAATGCTAGTTTCTTCTGCCGTTTCATGCAACAACAGTTCATGTTCATCATGGTAGCATATGTAATTTTAGACATTTTGTTTTTTAATTTTGTGACGAGTTCAACTGCAGTTAATTTCTTACATTATGCGTGCAAACAGACGACAGTGGATGCAAATTCTCAAGCAACAGGCCACCTCTGCCATTTCATTCAGTAACTCTTCATTCATGCCTCTGCGACAAAATCGGAGGTACTGGATGAGAGTTAGCAGTAAAGACTGGTGGGAGAATTCTCAGCATAATCATTGTTTCCCGCTTGCACCAAAAATGTGCTCTCTTGCTTTAAGCGATTTGATTGTCGTCAAATGCCTGACAACTGCAGTGTGTGCGTCTTATCGCATAATGTAGCAAAAAGTACAAAAAAACTGTAATAATTTAAGGTGTTTACATGTCTGTTCCTCACTTCAATAATGTGACTAAAATAGGAATGAACAGTCCACATGTCTTGATTCTATTTCTGTTTAGTTCAATTATGACTTAAGTCAGAGTAAGGTAATCAAAAACCAATGTTTACATAGTGAACTCTTAATCATAGTATTGTCTTAATTGTATTATTGGTGTCCATGTAAACGTACCCAATGTGTGGGCTTTACCTGCAAGGCCAATGTGAAGTGGCTTGTTTTGGTGTCTCTGACAATGCTGGTGGTCATGGCAGACTGGCTTCCCCAGCGCCACTGCAGGTAGCCCATAGTGTTCTGGTCCAGGTGACGAGCCATCATTGTACTGGCACTGGGCCGAACGCCACGCGAGGAGAACTGCAATCCCCATTGGGCAGTGACAAAGCTGCAAAACACAGATTCATTTGAGATTCACATGAAAGAGAGACGCAAATCAGACATCATTTCATGTAGGTAGGACCCAAAGTCTGATATTTAAGGAATTTGGTCATAGAAGAAGGCTGACAAGCTTGACTTTTTTCACTCATATCATTGTGTAGACCATTTTTTTATTCCGTCATTATATACAGTTTATTGGCTCCTCGAACATGTATAATTGAGCTGTGCAGCAACATAATGATAAATATTATATGAACCTTGAGGCGGATGGGCTACAGCAGCAGAAGACCACCCCAGGTGCCACTCCTGTCAGCTAAGAACAGAATACTCAGTTCGCACAGGCTCACCAAAATTGGACAATAGAAGATTGGAAAAAAGTTGCCTGGTCTGATGAGTCTCGATTTCTTCTGCGACATTCGGATGAAAGAGTCAAAATTTGGCATCAACAACATGAAAGCATGGATCCATCCTGCCTTGTATTAGCGGTTAGGCTGGTGGTGGTGGCGTGGTGGTGTGGGGATACTTTCTTGGCGCATTTTGGGCCCATTAGTACCAATTGTAGTTTTAACGCCACAGCCTACCTGAGTATTGTTGCTGACCATATTCATCTTTTTATGACCACAGTGTACCCATCTTCTGATGGCTACTTCCAGCAGGAAAATGCGCCATGTCATAAAACGCAAATCATCTCAGACTGGTCTCTTAAACATGACAATGAGTTCACTGTACTTTAATGGCCTCCATAGTCACCAGATCTCAATCCAATAAAGCACCTTTGAGATGTGGTGGAATGGAAGATTTGACAAATCTGCAGCAATTGTGTGATGCTATCATGTCAATATGGAGCAAAATCTCTGAGGAGTTTTCCAGTATCTTGTTGAATCTATGCCACAAAGGATTAAGGCAGTTCTGAAGGGGGTCCCACTCGGTACTACTAAGGTGTACCTAATAAAGTCGCCAGTAAGTGTATAATGTCATTATAAAAGAAAACACACAAGTGTACAATACCCATCTATTTCATGCTACTGCGGTCAAAAACTAATAGCAGTAGGAAGTCTAGCTATATACTAAAGTCACCATAACTGTCACAGCGACACCCAGTGTGCACAAAAGGAAATACCGTTGACATAATTAGATAGGCACCTACCAGCGTGCAGTGACATTCCTGAATACTTTCATCCCGAATAAAGGTCCTCTAACATCCCCTGCACCGAACTCCATCTTAAGACACAAAAGCAGGCAAGAGCATTAAAACCACATCACCAAACATACTGGAGGTGTTTTGAAATGAGTCTCACCTCTCCCCAACCCCTTGCTGAGGTCACACGGCGAACACAAAGATTTATATTTCCTCCACCATTGCCATTATGTGTAGACAAGGATCCAGAGAGGACAGCAGTATCTGAAGTGGTCAGCGGCGCCTGCCAAACATAAACATCGGTAATTAAAAAAAGAACACGAGAGAAATTATAACATCATGAAATTGTCACTTGTCTATAATGACCTCAATGGATTGGGAAATGTGCATCCTGTTGATCTCAATATGTGGAAAACCACCTCCAGGAACTTCCTCAAAGTCCTCCTCGTATCGGTCAAAGAGGTCTGTCGCATCTATACCAACGCTTATTGTCCCCTAAAAGACATGAACAGGTTGTACATACGAGATGTAGAATCGGACACTCAAGACTTACACACGCATATTTATTGAAAGGGGAAGAAGAACCTATTTGTGACTTGTGTAAGAGTATTTTGACGATAAAACATTTTAAAAGAATGTGTATTTTTAAGTGATGTTAGAGAACGTTTTTATTCTGGAAATATTTTAAGTGAAATGTTTGAAAAGGTGTCTTTTGGAGCAATTTTAGAATATTTATCCTTAACCAAACTAAAAGATTATATATGACTCTTTTCGGTGTTGTTGCTACTTGTATACTTTTTGTTGTTTTTTTACAATGTATGTTTGTTAAGAAATTGATTTGATTATATCATTATATATTGTATATTTATTAGTACATGTTTTTGCCATGAATATAGCCAATGCTGCTGATATGGCATTGAAACCTAAATAAATTAATATTGTCCCCTAAGTTTAAAAAAGATAACATGATTAAATATTTAATTTTTTTGGAGAACTGTGCAAATAACAACTTAATTCATGAACAAGTAGATCATAGAAATTTTATATTCACTTTAATAAGCATGCAAAAATTAATTGGTATTTAACAGCAAATCACAGTGATTCCTGTTTTTCCCAAAATATAGACTTATAAAAAATAGTTTTTTATATAATTGAGACTGTAAATATCTGCAGTTCATATACATGTCAGCTACAGCCCCATCAGAAACTTGCTTGACAGTGGGGTAAATAAGTATTCAACACGTCACCATTTTTCTCACAAAGGTGCAAAAAACTACATATATACGAAAAGAAAACAAATATAAGTTTTAACTAAGTTTATGCTTTTTTTTGGTGAGGGCAGCTTAAAAATGCCTCATATGTAGAATGAAGACGCATGGATTGCTCAGATGTGAGTTTTTTTCACAGACTTCAAAAATCTGTAAAAATCTTGATGGTTCTGTGGGTCTCGTCTATCAAATCTAATCTTTAATTTGTATTTTCTATTGGATTCAAGTCAGGTGATTGGCTGGGCCATTCTACAGCTTGATTTTCTTTCTCTGAAAGCATTTGAGAGTTTGCTTGGCTGTGCTTTGGATCATTGGCCTGCTGAAATGTTTACTCTGGTTTCATTTTCATCCTGCTAATGTAGATGTTGGGCTGAAGCAGCTGATATTTATTCACACTGATGAAGAGCAGAGGGTTGCTGAAGAAATACTGAGAAGTTTCAGCTGCTGTCTGGGCTTTCACTGCCTTTCTGCACCTACCTTCATGTGTTCAATACTTTCTCTCTGTGTCATTTTATTTTATTACACATAACTTTATTTGTAAACTAATTAGATTTGTTTTTTTTGCATATATGGATTTCTTAAGTTGTTACCAACATTCGGTGAAAATTTCAAGTCAACGGCACTTTTAGAAATATGTTTTCTAAGAAAAATTATCATGTGTTGTTCAATACTTATTCCAGTGTGTATATATATATATATATATATGTGTGTGTGTGTGTGTGCATGCATGCATGTATTTATGTATGTATGTGTATATGTGTGTAAACAAACTTATTTTGTATGCAATTAGTCTCGATTAATCATTTAACAGCACTACACTTAAAGATTTGTAACATCTTGAGGGTAGGCAAGGGCTGGTATAAGATTCTGACAGTATGATAACCTTGGATAAAAATATCACGGTTTCACGGTTTACGGTATTGCGATTACTGCTCTAAAATATATTCTTTTTAAATGTCTAGGTAAAAAAAGAAATTTTTTTTATAATATTTTGGAGCAGTAAACATGTCAGGCTGAATAATTCAAATTATTCACTGACTTCTGCTGTCTTTATAAGTTTAAAAAAACACAGATTTCTTTACAATTTAAAACAGTATCTTTGGATTATATATATATATATATATATATATATATATATATATATATATATATTTTTTTTTTTTTTTTCAGAAGATACTGTTTTCCTAAAAAACTAAAAAAAAAAATGTAAATGAAAAATCTTACACATACCTTAGGGACGGTACTACAGAAAATTTTGTCGGTTTTAAAACCTTTACATTTCCAAACTGTGGTATACCTTGAAACGGTTATCGTCCCATGCCTATCTGAGGGTGTCTAAAATTGTCAATGCTATCCTGTTAAAAACTTTGTATGACTTTGTATCTTGATCGCAGTGCTTTTAAAACTTTTTATAGATCTGCAGATACCATGAGTTACAAATCAGATTGAAAAAGAGCATATGCAATAATAATATGCAAACTGGCAAAGCATTAAAAAACAAAAATCAAGAACGAAAGTTGTCCTAAACAATGAGCCTCAACAGTCAAGGCTGTTATTGTCTGTCCTCTAATGTTAGAACCAAACAAACTAGCAAACTGAAAATTTAAAATGGCATAGGCTGGAGCATAACAAAACTAGGAACTTGAATAAAATGAAAATAGAAAATGTTTTTTTTCATTATCTCTCGCTGTCATTCAGGTCTGGAATGTCCACCTTTGGGTTTGTTCTCTGCTGGAGTCTCCTCTCATCTCTCTCCCTCTGCAAACGTTCATATTCCTCCCTGATCTCTGCAGGGGTTCGCTTCCTCTCCACCACCTAAAGATATGAAGGATATGCAGACGTGTCATTCATATTACATGCACCACCACAACACACAAACATTGATGATGCAAAGAATCAATACTGACCTCCCAACCTTCCACCTCCAGACCTTTTTTCCCAAATATGTCATATATGGCTCGGGATTGAGGGTCACTGAGAACTATTCACAGGTCAAGTAAAAATTAATAACAGTCCATTATTTTGCTAGAGACATATTATACACTCTTACTGTCTATTGTATGACATTTAGACCGCTAATTTGATATTCAGCATCAGAATCTGCTTCAAACACTGTGCATGAAGCATTTTTTTGTTGCATGCTTTTTCTTCGTCTGCGTGCACTTATTCTTTTTCACATTTTAAAAAAATATTTACGATACAAAATAGCAGAAAAAAATCGCAAATATACAATATCGTTTCTTTGATTATCCACTGATTTAGTTTTACACATTTTACAAATGACTTAATGCCAGTATTCTGTATTTTATTGTATTATTTAATTACAACTTTTTAGCAGTCTATTAAATTAATACCTAATAAATTATTCTGTTTAAAATGTATGTGGGTTTTACATGTAGAACAATATAAATTTATTTAACACTAAAGTTAGGCAGTTTTCTTTTTGTATCATGTACTATATACTGTATGTTTTACCTTTTTACATTTTGGGTCCAGGAAACTTTAGTTTGTTATGAAATATGCTAAAAATACAAAAAGCTGCTCTTACGATGATTTTATAATCATTAAAGTGTTAAGTCAGGGGTGTCCAAACTCAGTCCTGGAGGGCCGGTGTCCTGCTGAGTTTAGCTCCAACTTGCTTCAACACACCTGTCAGGATGTTTCTAGTACACCTAGAAAGAGCTTTAGCTGGTTCAGATGTGTTTGATTAGGGTTGAAGCTAAACTCTCCAGGACACCGGCCCTCCATGACCGAGTTTTGACACCCCTGTGTTAAGTGTTGTTAACAGTAGTTAAATTAAACTAATGATGAACACTTTTGTAAAGCACTTATTAAACTACAGTTGAAGTCAGAATTATTAGCTCTCCCGAATTATTATCCAGCTGTATATTTTTCCCCCATTTTCTGTTTAACGGAATGAAGAGTTTTCTAATTAATTTCTAAATGTAATAGTTCAATCAGTAGACATCAGAAAAACATTGCTTAAGTGGGCTAATAGTATTGACATTAAAATGGTCTTAAAAAACAAAAACCAAAAAAAAACTGCCTTTATTCTAGCCGAAATAAAAAAAGAAGAAAAAAATTTATAGGAAATACTGTGAAAAATTCCTTGTTCTGTCAAACATAATTTGACTTCAACTGAGCATGATTTTAATTTCTTAGTTAATGTTTAATAACTCGTTTTCTGCTTTATCTCATTTTAGTTAGTTCACTTGTATTTTAACTAACATTAACAATAACTTCTGTAACAAAGTTATTTCTCACTGTTGATGTTAAAAGTATAGTTCACGCAAATATTTTCATTTACACAGCATTACTCACCGCCAAGTGTTTCCAATCTTTTATGAAATTTCTTTTTTCTGTTGAACGCAAAAGATAATTTGACCCTTCTAACCACTGACACCAAAAAATAAATACTATGGAAAAGGTCAATAATTACAGGCTTCCAGTATTTTTCTAAATATCTTATTTTGTGTTGAACAGAAAAAGTTGACATGTTTGTCACAATTAAAGGATGAGTGAATAATGACAATTTTCAGATTTAGATTAACTATTTCTTTAATGCATTAACCAATGTTTGCTAATGAGACCTTATTATAGTGTTAGCTACTTTATAATCTGTCTGCAATGTAATTTGATAATTTGTTTACCTAAAAAACAAATAATAATTGCACAAAAAAGTTATTTTTGTTATCACACCTGTTAAGGTGACACTTCATTGCAGCTAATGTCAACAAGATAGTACTGTACATTGTAATAGTTTCAGATTTCTGAAAAAAAAAAAAAGAATTTTATACCACCATATACCAAGTTGATAGTTTAAAGTCCACATAAATTAATTTATTGAATAATTAAATAGATTTATATGGTAATTTTCCCCTTTTCTGTTTAACAGGAAATAAACAGAAACATAGAATGAATGTCATGGGTAGGCCTATCACCATATCTATTTTTTGTTGTATGATATATTGCACTAAAAATATATTGTGATTTAAATAATATTATTGTAATTTTAAAACCGTACTATATAATGCCAGAATGACAATATAATAGCATCACAATGCAAGTACACTTTTTCCAAAGAATACATATTTTATTTTTAAGAATATTTAATTATAGTCATTTTAACATTTGAATAATTGAGCATTAAATTTAGAACGTGAAAACGCATATCCTAAACAAATAATAATTAATGTTAACAAGGTAAAAGGTAACAGAGGCAATATCTGCTACCAGATCTATTTTCCGTTGTCAGACACCCACATGAATATATACTATAGTAATTTCAAGAGTTCACACTTAGCTGATGATTGATTAATAAAGCGTGTCTCGGGAGAGAGCCCTGAGCTCAGAATATCCTTGAGCCCGGGGCTCCCTTCCGTTTGAAGGGCGAGAGGAGAATTTGAGCTCAGGTAGGTCTCGAGAACTCCCCTGCTTGTAAACGCGCTGAGATATATCTGACTAAGGCCCCATTTACACTAATGCGTTTTCGTTTTAAAACGCATAAGTTTTGCTACGGTTACGCCATACGTCCACTCTACGCCGGAGTTTTCGAGCCCCAAAAACGAAGCGTTTTAAAAATGCTGGAGCGGCCGTTTTCATTCTAAAACGCTGCTGCTCCATCTCAGTGTGGATGGGGGAAAACGGAGACATCTGAAAATGGAGGCGTGGCTGCAGACATTCGCTACCTGATTGGGGCTTTTGGATCATTGCGTATCCTTCCCTTATTCGTCAAGCCCCTATCACATGACTATGACGCTACTGGAACACGGCAGACCAGCCTTCACTGTAAACAACAACATGGACACAGAAATGGGAGCGTTGTTTGCACTATTGTCCGTTTTAGGTGCCATTGTGCAGTTAAACTCTGCCTTTTTTAACTACAGCAGCTGCATATATTCGCAAGAGGCAAGCTATTGTTCGAGCACTCGCTCGCTCGCGTTCATCTTTCAAACAGAGTTTGTTGACTAACAATAACCAAATGCTGAGCAAGACACATGCTTCCTGTTTATACTTGGACGCGCATGCCCAGAGTGCGCGAATGGTAACTTGATATACGTTTTTGGTGGAGTAGTGTGGACGGAGATATGTTTAGAAACGCTAGCTGAAATGCTAGTGTGAACGCGGATCGTTTTTGATCTAAAACGCCGTTTCAAAACGCATTAATGTAAACGGGGCCTAAGAATTGCCTTAAAATGCTATTTTAAAGTAGTCAATTTAAACCTTTTAGGAAACCGGGAAACCCGGGGAAAACCCACGCAAACACGAGGAGAACATGCAAACTCCGCTCAGAAACGCCGACCGGCTTGGAGAGGGGCCGATCCAACGGCGTTCTTGCTGTGAGGCAACAGTGCTAACCACTGGGCAGCCGTGCCACCCTTCAAGCTTCTTCAAGACAAAGATGACTGGAGTAGAAAGCTCTGGTAATTTATAGTGTGTCAGTATTCATCTAATTGGTGCAATATACGGAGCTAATGCGGTATCAGCTATGTTCAATCATAAGCACGTGATCCTCTCGAAATTATCTTATAAATAAACCACACTTATAGTAAATAGTACAGTGGTTTTATATATATATATAT
>CAIGQZ010010775.1:7719611-7732269 GCA_903798205.1 Danio tinwini
TATATATATATATATATATATATATATGTGTGTGTGTGTGTATATGTATATATATGCGCACACATACACACACTACCAGTCAAAATTTTGGGGTCAGTATGATTCTTAATTGTTTTAAAATAAGCTTCTCCTGCTCACCAAGAGTGCATTTTTTTTTATCAAAAATACATTAGTGTGAAATCTTATTGTTCAAACAATAACAGAAAATAACTGTTCAAAAATATTTTATCATTTAGTTTAATAATTTATTCCTGTGATTTTTATGATGAATTTTCAGCTTCATTACTTTAGTCTTTAGAGTCACATGGACCTTCAGAAATCACTCTAATATTAATTATTATTATTATTATTATTATTATTATTATTAATGTAATAGTAATAAAAGCAATAACGACTGGATAAATAATTTAATTTAAAACTACATACAGTGAGTAATAAATAAATATTTAACAATTAATTTTACATTTAATAAATGTCGCCTTGATGAACAGAATAATTTTATTTAAATTACTAAATACAATTAATAATAAAACAAACTGACCCCAAACTTTTGACCGGTAGTGTATATATACTCTATTTCATACGGTGGCAGAGAGAGCTTAACAATTTAAGAAAACACATGCAATTACAAAAAACATCAGCAAATTAAGAAAATATCTTCATTCGTTTGACAGCACACTTGCTGCAAATCCTCACAACGCAAACACATAAAAAAAAAAAAGAATGCACTTAGTTTTTTCACAACGCAAACAAATTCCAAAAAAGCCTGCAATTTCTCACAACACTTTCAAATAGCATGGAACACAACGCAAATGTTTCAAGGGAACGGACCCGGCTATTTACGTTATGGTTATTTAGGCTAATAAAATACAAAAGACAAGGGAATCAGGATGTTAACAAAAAACTCACCTTTCAAAGATCACCTACAACTTCACTGAGCAGTAGTCACGACACAGCACTGCCAGTCACATTATAAGATCTTTCTGAATGAAGATCTTTTCTTAATTTGCTGGAGTTTTTTTTTTTTTTTTTTTTGTAATTGCATGTGTTTTCTTAAATTGCTGCACGTTAAGCTCTCTCAGCCACCATAAATCTGTTTTTAAATGTTTTAAATTTGCTTTTATTTTCTATTGCATTTATATTTCTCCAAAATTTAGATTCTTATTGTTATTATTTTTGTTATTGTTGCTATTATTTTAAGGTCACGTTTGTAAGCGTTTCACTGCATATCATACAGTGTATGACTCTGACAAATTAAATTTAAATGAGATTTTTTTTAGCAAACTCAGCACTTGTGCTTGTTACCAGACATTCATTTATTTTCCTTTGGCTTATTCCCTTAGGGGTTACCACAGTGGGATGAACCGACAACTATTCTGACATATGTTTTATGCAGTGGATACCCTTCCAGCTGCAACCCAGTACTGGGAAACACCCACATACTCTTGCATTCACTCACTCACTCACTCTCTCTCTCACACACACACACACACACACACACTACAGCCAATTTAGTTTCGTAAATTCACCTATAGTGCATGTATTTGGTCTGTGGGGGAAACCGGAGCACCCAGAGGAAACCCACTTGAACACACAAACTTCACACAGAAATGCCAACACACCCAGTCGGGACTCGAACCAGCAACCTTCTTGCTGTGAGGCGACAGTGCTAACCACTGAGCCAGTGTGCCGCCTACCAGAGAAACAATCAAACAAAAAATAAAAGTGTGAATGTAACTTTCCAATCTCCTCTAAAACACACAGCTCTCTCACAGGCAGATGACGTTGGCAATAATTTAGCTTTTAATGTAACAGCACAGAGAAGCTTTGCATTTTATAATCTCCTCTCTATAAACAGTCTTCATTAGCCAAATGCCAGATAGCTATCTGGCGAATGATCCATTGAATGGCGCAGATGTGGCCGCTGATGGCGATGAAGGCCCGGAGCCAGTGAAGGAGCTGTAGTATTAAGCAGAACAATAGAGCAATCACTGCTTTGATTGGTATTGATCTTGGAGCTGGAGGGACAAGCGAAATTGAAACTGACCAGTCGGACCCGGATCCTATTTGAATCAGAAAAGGTGGTAAAAAACAGCGTGCCAAATGATGTCATGGCTCTGGCCGGACACAAGCTTGCTTTAATGGCTTTCGGACGGCACATTATTCTCCGTTAAGAGAAAATGTGAATCATTGTCAGGCCGTTTCCCTGAGGGGGGAGGCGGTGAAATAGATTTATCATCCTCCTTTTCATTCTTTTATCCTCATCTTTACGTCCGTTCTGTCACTGTAGTCTTTATGATGAGGATCATGATCACACAATCATCCTGTCAAAATGCTTTATATGAGCTTGATTAGTTGTGATAAAGCCTCGCATGCAATGTTGGCCCAGAGTTGATCAGAATTCAGTCAACATCATCCTCTGCGCTAGCCAAACACAAATCACAGACGGGAGGAAAAAAGGAAAAGTGAGTAAAGAAAAGGCATTGTGGCACAAAAGCAAGAGGACACTATCGATTTAAGATCTGTTTTTGTCAGCCCTCTTTATCCCATCCTAAAACAAGCTTTGCTCTTTTTTTTCCTCTGAAGTGATGCTTGCTCAAGCTGCCATGACAGATACAGTAAAACAGCTCTTCAGCGCCAGGCCTTTTAAAGATGAGCCGTTAAACCCCAGATTAGCACCGAGATTCTCATGTTTTTCTGGCTCAAAGTGGTTCGAGCAGGAGGACCGGCGCTGAAGGTCATGACAGCCCTCCTTCTCCACTTTTTTTCCTCCCAGATTTGTTGAAGAATCTCCACGCCCTCTTGCTTTAAAGCGTTCACACTGCCGACTGTCTCTCCGGGACGGGGGTCTGGCTCAGAGCTCCATGACCTTGAGGTGCTTCGCGAGACGCTAAATCAATTTGACTGACATCGTCCAACCCTTCAAGTCATTGCTAATTCAATAGAAATTTTATTACATGCAGAAAAAGATCTCACTTGCTCAGACACGGAAGAATGTGGCCTTTTATCTGCTGCTGGATTTATAAACTGTAGATGGATGAGATTGATGTACCCTGAAGGAGTCAAGCATTTTTTATTTGATTTTTTTTTTGAGGGGGACAAATGTTCAGAGTGCTCGGGGCTAGGATGTTATGTGCTACGTTGAATATTAACATTATTAATATCATGATTATGTTAAAATGGGAAACATTGTGTGCTGAGCTTTAATGCTGCACAATATATAATTTTAGCATTATAGTTAAATAATTCAAAATTATAGTTGACCAGGGGTCCGTTTTTCGTACCTCGCTTAAATGATCTAAGATGATTTGACAGATTCGGGGGTCTTTTAATCTTGATAACTGATCTCTGGCTTATTTGGTTCTTCAAACAAGTTTGTGAGTCAGATTAAAATGTCCGGATGAACTAATCTGAGATCGCTGCTTGTGTTGTGAAGGACAGATTTATAGATCCTCGAAATCATGATCAGCAGTGCAACGATTTTTTTTTTAGCAGTGCAGCGATTGACTGACAGATTAATATTCAATTATCCATGTGAGCAAAATTACTTAAAATTCGTAGGAAACTGTTATATTGACATGCAATAACTTTCAACATTTGTTGTGGTCTGCAGGCTTTACACTTTCATGTGTCAGCAGTATTAGGCAATTTATTTAGTTTTACATTTAGAGCGGATTTTCTTTATTATAGTGGCCAAGGCCTATTCAAGTTTCTTAATCATGTGGCGTAAGGCGTAACTGGCTGTTTTAATTAATTTTGCATAAGAAAAGCATTTTGATATCGGTAAAGGTGCCTGCAACTTTTGAAAAGCATCAAATCACTGTCATATTAGCTATCAAAACATGTGCATGACTGCGTAAATTATTCCTTTAAAAAAACAAAAAAAAAACAGTTGAATATTGTGCATTTCTGTTATCATGCACAAATTGTAGTAAAGCTGGTACCTTCACATAGTACACGATTGTATCTAAATAGTTCTTATTAATAAATGTTCTCTTTGAACCCCTTAAGGAAAACTACCCTGTAACAGCCTTTGTACTTTTATTTCAGAGTTTTATTTATATATTATTTTAAACTTATAAACTATATATACAGTTGAAGTCAGAACTATTAGCCCCCCTTTAAATTTTTTATTTTTTTTATATTTTTTAAATGATGTTTAACAGAGCAAGGAAATTCTTACAGTATGTCTGATAATATTTTTTCTTTCTGAAAAAGTCTTATTTGTTTTATTTTGGCTATAAATTAGTTTTTTTTTTTTTAATTTTTAAAGAACCATTTTAAGGAAAAAATTATTAGCCCCTTTAATCAATTTTTTTTTTCATTAGTCTACTGAACAAACCATTGTTACACAATAACTTACCTAATTACCCTAACATGCCTACCTAATTAACCTAGTTAAGCCTTTAAATGTCACTTTAAGCTGTATAGTGTCTTGAAAAATATCTAGTAAAATATTATTTACTGTCATCATGGCAAAGATAAAATAAATCAGTTATTAGAAATGAGTTTAAACTGTTATGTTTAGAAATGCGTAGAAAAAAAAATGTTTTAAACCTTTTTTGCCAAGTGTATATAACTACTACTGTAAGAAAATCAGCATTCGGTACATACTTTCAGTACCACCTTTGCTTGAAAAAACTCGATCTAATCCTGTTTATATGAAATCAACTGCTGCTCCCGAGCAAGTTTGAGCTACCAGATCTGTTGCTAAGACAACTCTCAGGTGAGTTTTGAAGAATGAAACGATCCTGGATTGTGTGAAATAGTCAATAACCAAATCTAGCTAATTCAGTAATCGAGACCCCTGGAGCCACAGTTGAAAACACTCATGATTTGTGGAGTCATTGCAATGTTTGATTGTAAAGTTGCTGAAATGTGTGTCATTTGCAAGTGTTTTCAGGGCGTGTGACTTTGTGAACATTTCAAGCCAAGTAAAACATTCAGGCACTAGAAAAAAAATGTGCTGTTCGTAACTATAAAAAATATAGTAATTGTAATTGTGTAGATACACAATGAAATCTATACACTCTCAGAAATAAAGGTACGCGAGTTGTCACTGGGGTGGTACCTTTTTTAAAAGGTACAAATTTGTACCTACAAGGTCCATATTAATACCTCAAGGGTACATATTAGTTATACATTATACATAAAAAGTACAAAAATGTTCCTCTTAATTTTTAGGTACTTATATATACTTTTGAGGTACCAATATGGACCCTTTAAGTACAAATGTGTACTTTTAAAAAGGTACCACCCCAGTGACAGCTTGTGTACCTTTTATTTCTGAGAGTGTACAGTGTTCGTTGACATTTGATTATTATTTGTGTACCTGAATATTGCCATGCTCCCAGAAAACAATTTATTTCACTTGCATTTTTGCAAGTGATTGATACTTGTGAATGATTGATTGTATTTTATGCAGATGCACTCCTCTACAAAATCATCACAGTCAGTCTAAAATTATGATCTTTCCCCCCCCAAATAGAGCTATTCCAGCCATCTAGTAAAAATTGTATCGCAATATGTATCGCCAGCCTGATCTCTCGAGGAAACGTAATTATTTTACGTGTTGTCAGTTTAGTGGCTAATTCGCATTAATTCGTATGAGTTCAGTTGGCACCCAACCCCACAATTAAATCTAACTGGGGATAAGCAAATTATAATAAATTGTACGAATTCATACATATTAGCCACTAAATCAAAAGGTTATGAATTACCATGAGATAGCGATGGTATCGCAAGAAAAAAAAAAAGTATCGCAATGTCAGTTTTTTTTTTTTTCTCTCCAATATCATGCAGCACTACTGAGCTTATTATGACATACACTGGTAGGTGGCTTGTGAAGCACATTACACATTTTTATGTTTTTTAATTTTTTATTATTATTATTTTTTTACAGCATTTAGCACTGTAGCATTGTTAAAAATATGAATTAAATGGCCAATCGGCTGTTTAGTAGTAATAAGTTAGAAGTTAGTGGCACATCCTCTATTTTATTCATAGTATTTTATAAATCCTTTGTTTAAAACTAATTAAGTGTAAACACAATAATAAAGAATTCACTTTCTTTAATTCATTTAAACTTCATGTGTTTGCAGAAGTCCAGACCTTAGTTAGTGAAATTGTGGTGAAGTGATTTGACAGTTTTGGTGATTATAAATGAAGCACTGCTTTCTTGATTTAATTGTTTCCAGATTGAGTTTTTCGACAGCAGCTTTTTGTAACATTATCATATTTAATATTGGGACCTTTAAAAAAATATAGCGTGTGTTCCTTTGGTAAAGAACCAAGGGTGTTTGTGAGGTCTTAAAAAGTATTAAAAAGTTGATAAATCAATGTAGAGAAATTTAAGGTCCTTAAAAAGTGTAAAAAAAGTCTTAAATGCTATTTTGCAAGGTATTAAATTTTATATCATTTTTGAGTATGCAATGTATGGTTGTATGCCGTGTAGTGTACGAAATCAACCTGCTGAATTAGCTAGATTTAATAGATTTTTATTCAGTATATGAATAATGTTTCAGTTTTTGATTAATTTCTTACATTAATATTTAGTAAATATATTGTAAATATACTGTTAAAATCTTAAGGTATTTTTGGTTTAAACCTAAAGTGGTTTAAGGTCTTAAAGTGTATGGAAAGAGTCTTAAAAAGGTCTTAAAATATATTGAATTTCACTCTCTAATTCCTGTATATACTCTGGAACCATTATATCTAATTTCTTATAAATTCTCATGTTTTTATATTTGTTATACAGTAAAATTAAATTCAGAACAAATTGAAAACATATTGAATATCATCAAATTATAAAATGTTTTATTTTTTAGCTATATTGTACGGAATTGCTTTGAATTAAGATTTCTTTAATGCAGTTGCTTATCAAACGCCCACTGGCAATTAGCCAGGATACCCTCAACTCATCATCGAAACATGAAATTAATAATTAAATGAGATGCATATGATCTATTTGCAATCTGTGCGCTTGTTTACGTCGTTTCTTGTATCACGCTCTTCCTATTTGTGTTTTGTTTGACCAGACAGGGATAACGCTGTGGGTGTGACTCCAGCGTCTGAATATTCACCTTTTGTCCCATGGAAATTAGCATATAGATAACTATACCACTGATTTTCATGCAGTGCACAAGTCTCTGGAGAGCGGCGCGGAGGAGGCTTGTTGTATGGAGGTTGGAAAGCCAGCTTGGTAAAAGACCATGTCCGCTCGCTGCGTTCTCGTTTCTTATAACGCCTTTCATTTCCCACTTTGAGTCTGAAGTTAAAAGACCTTTCTCTTTCCTGGCCGGCCTTCAACTGATGCGGCTAATAAAACAGTTACAGAGGGAAGACCACTTGAAGAAAGTTTGCCATTGATGAATTAACATGCAGTCCCATCCTTCTCCCTGTCTACTTGGAACTACTGTGCAATGAGCCCTTATTTCTGTCACATTAATTTTGTTTGAAAAAAAAAAAAAAAATGAAGGAAAAAAGGCTCAAATTTCCCTAGACGCCCCTTAATATCTGTACTGGGAGCCGTAAATGTTGCTTTTCCAAGCATTTTTCAGTCTTTATTATACAAAGTTTTATAATTAACTGACACCTCATCTCACTAGAGGATTTGGTGTGTTTTTTTTTCAAGTTTTATTACATGTACGACATTTTTTTTATTTTATTTTTTTAAGTAAACAGTAGATGAGTTCAATCTATAGTGTACTGGTTTGCAATTTGCATTTTTTTATTATAATCTACACTTTCATTTTGAGATGCGTATGGCTATGAGATTTGATTTTCTGGAACATTTCTCACGAGACAGATTGCGGTCCTTGCTGAAACGTCTCTGTAATATGACAGATGGGCCAAAATCGATCTATTAACAGAGGCGAAACGAAAGTGACGTAATTGATCTCCATAACATTTACTGCTTTTGCTTTACACTGGCTTTGCGGACCCCCGCAATGCCCTTATCTCTTTTACAGAAACAACACTCTATAGACTTACTTGACCTCCATTTGAGTGCATTCCAAAACAGCAGATATTCACTTTTGGATGAACTATTCATTTAAATGGGACCTATTAGGCCCCTTTTTAAATATGTATTTGATGTCCCTAGAGTGTGTATGTGAAATTATAGCTCAAAATACCACACAAATAATGTTTGATAACTCTCTGGAACTGCCTCTTTTAGGTTTTGATCCTAATTGTGCCATTAAATTCAAATGAGCTACACATGCCTATGCATCAGCATAGTGGCAGATTCAAAAACAAGCTTAACATCCTTTGCCAATTAAGGAGAGATAGTCACTAGTGGGTGGGGTTTTTTCCCCTCTGATGACACTTACAACAGGAGAACGTCAATCAAAGTGTTTATCAAGTATGATTATAAACGATAAAAACAAAAAAAAACATTTACCATTAGAAACCGGTTATATTCACACACTGTTGCCTCATAACTCTTATAACAACTCTACTTATAAAAGTGATTTTTGCATAATAGTTTCCCTTTTATAGCACATGGAAACCCACTAAAAATGATCATGACAAAAGTGACGTAATAGTTCTCCATCAGGCCCGTAGCCAGCCTGGTGAAAGGGATGTTTTTTTTTCTCAAAAAGTGGACCTTTTTGCAGTTATACGCCTCAGCTTCTATTTAACTATGATATTTAATTACTGCATTTTAAGCAGTACTTTTTGCTGGATTAGCTAGTCGGATGTCATCACAACCACACTTTTTGATGTACTAAAAATATTTCCTAAACATTTGCAATAGAGAAAAATTAAAACAAGACTGAATTTTAAAATACAAATTTGTAACATCATATATCATTAGAAAAAAATAGGAATAGCCTACTGTCATTTATTAGACAAAAAACAAACTGGCCAGCATTCAACTGTTTGATTGAAATTTGGCCATTTCAATAAAAAATAACCATTAAAATATAATAATAATAATAATAATAATAATAATAATAATAATAATAATAAAACAATAATAATGAATTGTACAGATTTTTTTCTAGCCTCTTTAATAAAAAAAAGTACCTTTTGAGAATTTCTGGATATCAACAATAGCCTAAATATATTCAAATTAATTTAATATGCTCCGCTTCTGGTGCTTAATTCACACCTTTTTATTGCTCATTTTTATTTCAGGAATAAGGTCCAAGAATTAGAATAAAAGTATACCTGCAAATGTTTTCTCTGTTTTGACAAATTCTGGACCTTTTGGCCGTGGGGGGTGGTTCGTTCGAACCACCCGAACCACCCCTGGCTACGGGCATGTCTGTAATGTTTACTGCTTTCGCTTTACGCTGGCTTTGCGGACCTCATTAATGCCCTTCTCTCTTTTACAGAAACAAAACCCTATAGATTTACCTGACCTCTATTTAAGTCCATTCCAAAACAGCAGATATTCACTTTGGAAAACTAATTATTTAAAGGGGACCTATTATGCCCCCTTTTAAAGATGTAAAATAAGTCTCTGATGTCCCCAGAGTGTGTATGTGAAGTTACAGCTCAAAATACCACACAAATAATGTTTTATAACTCTTTGAAATTGACCCTTTTAGGCTTTGATTCTAATTGTGCCATTTTGGTGACTGTTACTTTAATTTCAAATGAATTTGTGCTCTTTTAAAAAAGAGGGTGGTGCTACAAATGCCTATGTGTCAGCATAGCAAAGAGCTTAGAATCACCAAGAGGGGACACTCAATAGAACGTTCTATTGCAACAGCAGCACCCAGCAACAGCCCCACGATTCCGCCATTTTGGAGTGAAAGTGATCTTGTCAAGCAGCTGCTTTGTTTATTTATTTATTTAAAAAGGGCATTGAGGCTGAAATACAACCTGAAAGATGACAATACAACACTTACAACCACAAAATTGGTGATCATCAGCACTTTTAATAGTTTATTTTACAGACTTAATGTTTAATATATTAATGTTTAATATTTGTTTTCTGTCACTTTTAGGTGAAATTATTTTCATTTATTAGTTTACACACTAGCATAATACAAATGAATACTGACATATTAAATTAACATTACTTTCAAAATAGGATGTTGACAGACTGACTGCTGACTTTTTTTATCAAGTGGGATTATAAACAATAAAATTACTAAACGTTTACCATTAGAAGCTGGTAATATTCACACACTGTTGCCACACACCTGTATTTAAAAGTATTATATTCCGCTTATAAAAGTGATTTTTGCATAAAAGGTCTACTTTTAAAGCACATGGAAACCCACTAAAAATGATCATACCATTCCATAACGTTCTCCATAACATTTACAGCTTTCGTTTTACGTTGTCTTTGCGGACCCCCTCAACACCCTTCTCTCTTTTACAGAAACAACACCCTAGATTTACCTGACCTCCATTTGAGCTGGGTTTTCTCGAATCGCTGCTTATATCAGGAAAGTTTAATGCGTTTCCTCCAAAGCCCCTATTCTCCAAAATGGGATCAAAAAGTCATGGCCGACACTACAGCGACCCTTGCGCGAGCTGGTGTCTGCTATATGATGAGCTAGAGAGAAAATCAAATCTGTAAATGTCACCCTCCCCTTATTCAGACAAGCTTCGAATTTGCCTTCTGAAGCAGATTTCTCCGAGCATTTGTCATCGCACCATTTTTAATTCGAAGCGTTTCTAAAGAATGCGCCGCGATTTGAGACAAAAGCGCTTACGGCAGGTGAAATGGTGAAAATACAGTCTACAAATAAACAAATGCAAACAGAAAATGTCCGTCAGAGCTGACAATTTAATAGAAAAAGAGACCGCTTTCATTAAAAAGTGACATTGGGGCTGATGAGGTGTGGAAAGTTTTTGTGTCCATTCTTGTCTTTTTACATTTTGCAGTGGCGAAGCTCCATCTGTTTCGACACCGGCCCATGTACGCGCACGCGATAGATGCTTACAGAGTCATTAAAGAAGGCAGATATGCAGTAATTCTCAGAGGGAACATACTGGAGGACCTTCTTTGTGCTTGCCTTGGGTGAACAGAAATGTGGCTCTGCAGATTTGGAAGTGCGAGAACTCATTTCGCATACGTTTTGCCATTTTAGATCCGTCCGCTCAATTAAAAGGCATTAATTATGAATGTGTGCGAGAAATGTCAAAACATTTCAACAGACACCTTTGGAGATGATTTTAGTTTTTTAATAAATCCTGTTTATCGCTTTACCTCTTCAGGATTGCTTTGTGCCAAGAGGATTAAAAACTGAGACCCCCACACACATTGCTTGTGCTAACAAATGTTTCTGAATTTTAAATTGGATAAGAATATTGAAACTGGAATATTAAATGTTTTTGTGATATCAGTGTCAATTTATTAATTCATTTTTCTTTGTCTTAGTCCCTTATGTATCAAGGGTTGCCACAGCGGTATGAACCACCAACTATTTCTGCATATGTTTTACGCAGAGGATGCCCTTTCAGCTGCTACCCAGTACTGTAAAACACCAATACACACTCGCATTCGCACACACTCCTACACTACGGCCAATTCACTTAATCCAATTCACCTATAGCATGTCTTTGGACTGTGAGGGAAACTGGAGCCCCCAGAGGAAACCCACACGAGCACGGGGAGAACATGCAAACTCCACACAGAAATGCCAACTGGCCTAGCCGGGACTCAATACAGCAACCTTTTTGCTGTGAGGTGACAGTGCTAACCACTAAGCCACCATGTAACTTTAAAAGCACATAAAGCGTATTGGGTAAATAGGTAAAAAATAGGGCTTAGCAGAATTTATGACCCATAAATAATGATCATCTGTAGCCCAACCTCACAAATACATTTGCTAGGTTTTTTAAACATTTTTAATCATAAGAAAGTTGGTGTAGAGCCTGTGTTGCTGCAAATAGTTAAAGTCTGTGTGATTTTGATTCTCAAGTTGTAAATTTTTCGTCTTGTGCTGCACTTTTTTTCTATCACTAAATATTATTTAGACCTAATATTTATGCATAGTTTAATTCCTACCAAGCACTCTTTGTTTTTTTTTTTATTCAACTTGAAATATTCTATTCATTTTTCATGAGAGTTCTTCTTCACTTCTAATGCCATTGGATGCCCCATTATGTGGGAAATGTATTCATATAAAATGTACATAATTTTGTCAAGATATCAAAATATTGGGAAGTTTGATATTGGGGGGAGTTAACATATACAGAATAACTAATATGCACTGTGTCCGTGGGGTCTTAAAACATCTTAAATTTCAAAAACTAAATTTTATGCCTAAAGGTCTTAAATTTTATTGAATGATGTCTTGTAGGCAACCTAGGCTCATTCTGAAAATGTACCGCTACAAAAATGTCTGGAGAATGCCAAATATGTCCCAGGAGTTTTTTTTTTTTTGATGTTTTTGCAGTTTTTGTTTTCGTGAATTCACCAGAGGCCGCTGTGTACTCTTTTTGAGATCTCAAATTTCTCTCGCGAGTGCTATTTGTGCGCGCTGTTCTTGTGTAAATGTGTCTTGTGCAAACCTTAACCCAACCATCACAGTTATTAATATCTACACCTTCCCCAACCCTAAACTCAACCATCACTGTTATTAATGTCTACACCTTCCCCAAACTTTAACCCCACCATCATCATTATTAACATCTACACGTTCCCCAAACCTTAACCCAACCATCACAGTTAATAATGTCCACACCA
>CAIGQZ010010775.1:7732279-7752914 GCA_903798205.1 Danio tinwini
ATTAACATCTACACCTTCCCCAACCCTAAACCCAGCCATCATAGTTAGCCATCATCGGTTAAGTATTTCCGCCATCTTGCCAACAACATCGCATTGTGACATCTCGCATGGTTCAATGGGATCTCAGTAACTTGTGAAGTATGTTTCAGCTCATTTTGTAATGTATACTCTCTCAACGAAAACAAAGCTGCTTTTCAGCAACTTCCTTTAGGGCTTTTCTGTCACCATCAGTGTTGTTGTTCTTATTGGGGTCACTTTAAGCCACATGCGGGATCTGTTCAAACATGCTGCTTATTGACAGTGTAAGATCCCAAAGTGCCTTTGGGCCACTCCGTCGAAGCCTCGTACATCATTTTCTTCACCCTGGAACATTTGTGTGTTTAGTGACCTCCAACGCCTCCTGTCAAGGAGTTCAGTCTGTCCGTCACTTCAGTCCAACTCATGGCTGCTGAGAAGATTTTGAACCATTTATAAGAGCTCTTATGGTAAGCTGATAAAGAGTTAACTTATGATGTACCTTTGTATCTCTGGCTTAGATGTGACTCTTTAATGCTTGACATTACTTTGAAGGGTAGATTTGATAGGTGTTTTTCAAAGATCCCCTCAGATCAAGAGTCGATTTTAGATATATTTTTTGTCAATGTCATGGAATATTAGATCTTCTGGAAAAAAAATCTGATTATTGCGGCCTAAAATTGCTGATTTGGCAACAAATGTTGGCAAAATGACAACAATATTGGCAGCATTTATTGTGTTGCTTTGATTCACAGATTTACACATCACGTATTTTTGACCAAGAACCAGTGGTTTCTGTCTTTTGGCCTGTCCATCTATTCAGTCTAAACTCAGGGCTGCTGACTAGAGTTTCTGAAAAATGTAAAAGACCTCTTTATGGTAAGGTGATAAGAGTTAACCTGTGATGTACCTTTGTATCTCCGGCTTAGATGAGACTCTCTGATGCTTGACATTACATTGAAGGGCAGATTTGATAGGTGTTTTTCAAAGATTTCCTCATATCAAGAGTTGATTTTAAGATATTTTTCTTGTCCAAGTCAAATCAGGTATCTTCTAAAAAAAAAATCTGATTATTACAACCTAAAATTGCTGATTTGGCAACAAATGTTCTTAAAATTATGACAATATGGGGGGAATTTTTTGTGTTGCTTTGAGAATACACAGATTTACACATCACATATTTTTGACTGCAATAACCATAGGTTCTGATCTAAAATCAGATTATTGTGGCCTAAAATTGCTGATTTGGCGACATTTTTTTTGTCCATTTTTTTTATGTTGCTTTGCTGTGAGAATACAAAAATTTACAGATCATGTAGTTTTGACCTCACGAACCAGTGGTTTCTGCCTTCTGTCTGTCCGTCACTTCAGTCTAAACTCACGGCTGCTGACTAGATTTTTAAAGAGCTCTTTATGGTAAGATAAAGAGTTAACTTATGCTGTACCTTTGTATCTCTGGCTTAGACGAGACTCTCTGATGTTTGACAATACTTTGAAGGGCAGATTTAATAGGTGCTTTTCAAAGATCCCCTCAGATCAAGAGTTGTTTTTTAGACATATTTTTTGTCTATGTCTAAGAATATCAAATATTTTCTGAAAAAATTTAATAAAATCAGATTATTGCGGCCTAAAATTGCTGATTTGGCAACAAATGTTGTCAAAATTATGGCAATATTGATGGCATTTATTGTGTTGCTTTGCTTAGAGAATACACAGATTTACACATCATGTATTTTTGACCTCATATCAAGAGTTGATTTTAGATATATTTTTTTGTCAAAGTCAAATCAGGTATTTTCTGAAAAAAATCTGATTATTGCAGCCTTAAATTGCTGATTTGGTAACAAATGTCAAAATTACGGCAATATGGTCAACATTTTTTGTGTTGCTTTGAGAATACACAGATTTACACATCACATATTTTTGACCGCAATAACTATTGTTTTTTTTAAAATCTAAAATCAGATTATTTTGGCCTAAAATTGCTGATTTGACATCAAATTTTCTCAAAATCAAGGTAATATTGGCAGCATTTTATATGTTGCTTTGCTCTGAGAATACACAAATTTAGACATGATGTAGCTTGACCTCACGAACCAGTGGTTTCTGCCTTTTTAGTCTGTCCGTCACTTCAGTCTAAACTCACGGCTGCTGACAAGTGTTCCTGAAAAATGTAAAAGAGCTCTTTATGGTAAGATGATAAAGAGTTAACTTATGCTGTACCTTTGTATCTGCAGCTTAGACGAGACTCTCTGATGCTTGACATTACTTTGAAGAGCAGATTTGATAGGTGTTTTTCAAAGATTCCCTTAGATCAAGAGTTGGAGATCAGGGCCACGTGAGGGTTTGGCGCTCTGGCATTTCCGCTGAATGTTGATTGGTGTTCGTGTCAAATGCAAACGTGTTTTACATACAGTTGACGTCAGAATTATTAGCCCTTTTTTTCTTTTTTAAATATATCCCAGAGCAAGGACTTTCCACAATATTTCCTACAACAGTTTTTCTTCTGGAGAAAGTCTTATTTGTTTTATTCTGGCTGGAATGAAAGCAGTTTTTATTTATTTTTAAACCATTTTAATGTCAATATTATTAGCCTCCTTAAGCAATATTTTTTTGATTGTCTTCAGAACAAACTACTGTTATATAATGACTTGCCTAATTACCCTAACTTGCCTAATGAACCTAGTTAATCCTTTAAATGTCACCTTTAAGCTGAATACTAGTATC
Organism: Danio tinwini; assembly: GCA_903798205.1. Lineage (NCBI taxonomy): Eukaryota > Metazoa > Chordata > Actinopteri > Cypriniformes > Danionidae > Danio > Danio tinwini. The sequence continues at coordinate 7,735,022 of CAIGQZ010010775.1, forward strand.
TTTAAAAATATCTAGTAGCATATTATGTACTGTCATCATGGCAATGATAAATCAGTTATTAGAAAATAGTCATTAAAACTATTATATTTAGAAACATGTTAAAATCTTCTTTCCATTAAACGAAGAACGGGAGAAAAAATATACAGCAAGGCGGCTTCAACTGTATGTCAGTAGAATTTGAAACCGGAGCGATTCATCTTAATACATTTATAATTAATTTATAGTGGGCGCCGTATGCCTGCGCGCACCTATAATTGTTTACACGAGGAGCAAATAGTCTACAGCGCTCTATCTGCCGCCTACATTCACACATTTATATCTTTGTGAGTATTAGAAGCATGTGCGTAGCCTTGTTTTGTCTTTCATTTTCTTTGTTGTTAAGCCTTTTTCCCTCAGCTCCGCGTCTCATTGGCTACTCTTGGGAGACGGTCGTGAACGCGAGAAAGGCAACCGCTTAAGGCAGCGCTTGGCAGACGGCGACTGACTCTGTGATTAAAATTTGCCTCTAAAGCCACAGTCGTCAGAGTCAGCATAATTTAAAAGCCCCTTTACTTTGATGCAGAACAATGAGACTAAATGGTAGTCCTCAGAAATCCCAAGAAGGAGACGAAGATGAAGGGAAAGGCGGGAAATAACAGATAGGGATGTATAGTGTAGTCTTAATTACCTTGTAAATACGTTGAATGATGCCATGTTTCTTTTATAATTCATCCTGGTTGAGTTACTTCATATGAAAGCGAGAAGAACTTTTCAAGAGAGTCCCCGTCTCATTTATTCATTGTCTTATGCAAAAGTGCTGTGTGTTTTGCTTCTAAATCTTTGCTTTCGCTGAAGCATATCATGGTCATTAGAAATGAACCAAACGGTTGCCATGAGAGAAACGCTGCTGAATAAAAAGGCAAATCATAAATGAGATCTTTTCAAACTCAATAGTTTCTCCTAGACACAGCTTGGATTGAATAGACTCAGGATTTCCAGAAATCAGTTTCAGTATAAGAGTAGTTCCCATTTCTGGTTTTATTACCAATACTATATTATTAAGGGTAGTGACATTGAATCCAAAATTTTAGGCCATAATTTTTGCATGTTAAAAAATAAATTCGACCTCTTGTTGTGTCAAATACAGAATGCCATCAATTAAGCTACAGATATAAATAAAATAAAGACAGAATGTGGCAGACATTGAGAATCCCTATATGCTGGATTCTGTGACTGGCACACCTCTGCCCGGCTGCTGTTTGGTGTGTGTGTGTGTGTGTGTGTGTGTGTGTGTGTTTGTCCATACATTTGATGTACTGCCCATAGACATGGGAGCTTTCGGTCTGTTGCATTGGCACACCATTGCAGACGTCATCTATTATAATGTCTATCGTACTGCCAGTCTCTGTTCAGGATTTGTTTACATACGTGAATGTGTGAAGTATCACAAGCAATGTATCAAAATTCCACTGATTTCCTGAAATAAACCTTGCGTTTGGGGATAATCCAGCGCAGCTCTTTGATAATGAGCTGAACTCTCCTTCTCTATGCAGTATTGGATGAACACAATATGCAGCCTATTCCTCTTTCTTTTTCTACTTTGGAGAAGAGAGCAGAACAGAGTATTACTGCTTGAACTGACTCCGAAATGTTTAGCATTTTTTTGTAATGGATTAATTAATACGCATCAAACTCAGTGTGCAAGGTTTGTTTATGCGACACATTTTTTGCATTCATTCATGCATTCATTCATTTTCTTTTCGGCTTAGTCCCTTTTTGTTAATCAGGGGTCGCCACAGCGGAATGAACCACCAAATATCAAGCATATGATTTTATGCAGAGGATGCCCTTCCAGCTGCAACTCATCACTGGGAAACACCCATTTACTCTTATTCACACACATACACTACGGACAATTTAGCTTACACAATTCACCTATAACGCATGTCTTTGGTAAACCGGAGCACTCAGAGAAAACTCATGCCAACATTGGGGGAACATGCAAACCACACAGAAATGCCAACTGACACAGCCGAGGCTCGAACCAGCGACCTTTTTGCTGTGAGGTGAACAACCCACTATGCCACCACACCGCCATGCATTTTTTGCATATGAATACGAAAAAATGCATACCAACATTTCGGACTTTAGCGTGCAAAGACCTTCACACTGGAAAAAAGCAAGGGTTTCCACACAATTCCATTATGTTGTGCCTACATAAATATATCAAGTTAGCTTAATTGATTTTTACAATTTAGATTGATTGAACATAAAACAGATAAGTTGCCCCCCCCCAAAAAAAGCTTAAGAATTGTGTTGTTTCAACTCATTTTAAATGATATGTTTGAATAAGCAGCAATAGACGTTTTAACTTAAAAGTTATAATGCATTAAAATAGAGATTTTTTTTTATTATATATTTTTTTCCCAGTACATTTTTCAACAATATTTTTAAGCCCAATCCCGATTCTATCTTTGTACCCCTACCCCTTCCCTGTCAGGGTTGAGGGTCGGGAAAAGGAGCGAGGACTCAATTGCAGGGAAAATGGGTATTTATTAATAATAAAATAAAACAAACATCAAAAGGACAGCAGACATGAGGAGATTTTAAGCAGAAGTAAATTAACACAAACAGGTGAACATGATAAACTAATAATAGGTTAACAAGGAGGGTAGGGCTAGACAATAGACAGGAGAGCACATGACACAAAGAAACAAGCCATGTGCTCACATAAAACTAGAACACGCAGCCAATGAGAGAACTCATTAACTGTGTGTTCATGACAACACAAGCACGCGGTGCATGTAAACACGCACCACGTGCTACACACAACACCAACAGAAGACTAAACACGAGACACGAGCACACGATAGATGAAAACATCTTACCATGAGCTCACACATAAGCAACGTGCATGTTTCATCTCAGCGCCAACCGAAACCAAAACCAACCAGACTGAGACGCTGAGAATGAAACGGTGCGATGCCGAAAGAACAAAACACAAACACGAGTACGAGAGCGCGCACGTCAAGCACATGCAGACCACGTGCATCCGCATCAAACGGGAGCGCGCACGGTCTGCACACACTCATGACGGCGCGCACACAGAGATGCACACAATGACAGAACACCGACCCGAGAAAAACTCGAGCCAAGCACAACAGGGCATGGCAAGACAGAGCTAGTGTCCGGACTCTGCCACCAAAACAAGAATTTACAAGACCAGAGTGGCAGAACCCTGACACTTCCCCTTGGCCCTTCAAACAGAGTGTGAAGGGGAAGGGCTTCAATATTTACCCCTAAGAAATGGGACAGCAATACAGCACCTGGACACGTCATCATATGTCATCGCGATCTCATGCTTTATATAAGATCAGACGATCGCGAATGCTGTAGTTACTCCAGTTGCTTTTTTATTAGAATTTTTTTTGGTATATGACTGTAAAACATGAACATCGTTATGAATATATTAAAACGTGTTTGTTTGTTGTAAAAATTTTAAATAATAACAAAAAATACTAATTTGTGGATCTCCTTACTACCGTGTGCAGCCATGCTGCCGTTGTGGCTGGTGTATTCTGGGAATTTTTCTTACCCCTTGGTCTGAGTGTGGTCCTGAAAAATCGCAGTTTGAAGAGCTTTTCACCCCTTCTCCTTAGCCCTACACCTTCAAGCTAAAGAGAATTGAGACACTACTACCCCTTCACGAGAATGCGCAAAACGAGCGGTAGAGGTAAGGGCTAAGGGGTAGAATTGGAATTGGGCCTTAATAGCAAATTTCTTTAGTCTTTGCCCTTGATGGCAGCACATAATATTTTACTAGTTGTTTTGCAAGATACTACTATTCAGCTTAAAATGTAATTTAAAGGCTTAACTAGGTTAACTTGACATGTTAGATTAATTAGGCAAGCCATTGAACAATAGTGGTTTGTTCTGTAGCCAGTTGGGGAAAAACATAATTTCATAAAGGGGCTAATATTGACCTTAAATTGTTTAAAAAAATTGCTTTTGCTTTCAGCCAAGCTAAAAAAAAAGACCATTTCCAAAAGAAGACACACGATAGGAATTGTTGTGAAAATGTATTTGCTCCATTTAAAGAGAAATATTTGCAGTAGAACAAAATATTTTATGGCGGCACAGTGGATCAGTGGTTAGCACTTTCTCCTCACAGCAGGAAAGTTGCCGGTTCGAGGCCCAGCTGGGCCAGTCGACATTTCTATGTGGAGTTTGCATGTTGCGTTTTGGTGTGGGTTTCCTTCGGGTGCTCCGGTTTTCCCCCCACAGTCCAAACATGTGCTATAGGTGAATTGAATAAACTAAATTTGCCATAGTGTATGAGTGTGTGTATGTGAATCTGAGTGTGTGTTTCCCAGTACTGTGCTGCTGCTGCTGGAAGGGCATCCGCTGTGTAAAACATATTCTGGAATATTTGGCCGTTCATTCCGCTGTGATGACCCCTGATAAATAAGGGACTGAGCCAAAGGAAAATGAATGAATGAAAATATTTATGACTACAACTCTATGAACTTATCTGTATTTCCAAAGGTTTTTTGGAAATATTTTAAAATATATGTTGCAAATGATATATATTATAAATATGTGAAATCCAAACGTGAACTTGTATATCATATGTAATTTGCAGTAATCGCCATATATCAGAGCTCCATATCGTCAAGAGCCAAGGCTATTCATTTTCTCTAGCCTGTTTACTCCCAAAAGTGCTGGTAGCTGTTGCAAGGTTTCAGCTCATTTTAATGTCACCTACTTCCTAAATGACCTGAGGGAGAATAAAAACAGCAGATTTGGACTTTTAGATGAACTATTCATTTAAAGGCGACCTATTATGCTCCTTTTTAAAGATCTAAAATAAGTCTCCGATGTCCCTATAGTGTGTATGTCAAGTTTCAGCTCAAAATACCACACAAATTATGTTTTATAACTCTTTGAAACAGTCACTTTTAGGTTTTGATTCTATATGTGCCGTTTTGGCGACTGTCACTTTAAATTTAAACAAGATTGTGCTCTTTTTAAAAGAGGGCGGGGCTATGAATGCCTATGTGTCAGCATAGTGGCAGATTCAAAAAACAAGACTCATGTCCTATGCTAATGAGGGAGAGATTGTCACTAATGGGCGGAGCTTTCCCCCTCTGATAACACCTACAACAGGAGAATGTCAATCAAAGTGTTTCTACAGACTGTTTTTATGAAGTGTGATTATAAATTTTCAAATGAATACATTTTTACTATTATAAGCTGGTTAGATTCACACACTGCTGCCACAAAACTGTGTTTAAACCCCTTATAAAAGGCAGTTTTGCTTAACAGGTCCACTTTTAAAGCCGGAAGCACATGGAAACCCTCTTAAAATTATTACGGCAGAACTCAGTGCAGTATAACAAATTTCACAGCTTGCAAAGCTAGAGTTGTCTGCATTGACAGTAGCCACAGAATCTGCGTTTAACGGATCTGCTATTTGAAAGAAGACTTGATAGACTCTTCAATGGCGCGTTCTTCAGGGATTTGCATTATTTATGCGGGTCTAAGTTCATGCATAGGTAAAGCACATATAGCGCTCACTGCTTGAGGTTGTAAGGCTATGAGCAGGAGAGTGATCTAACCCTCTTCACGTGTCTCTTTTTTTCCCCTCCGGCTATCTGTTTGTCCTTAAAGGCAGAGTGGGAGTGGTTGCTAAGCAGTGTCTCTATGGACACACGGGCTTCAGATCTGCGGCGTCTCTTTCACTTCTCTCTCTTTACCACGGACACACTCCACAAATCTCAGTCGGTCTCTCGTTCTCTCATTCTTTCGGTCTCTTGTGCTTTTTTATATTCATAAGCAGGCTCAGCACGCAATATGGAACTACCTTCTCCCACAGGGCTAAACATTGAGTTCCTTAAGAAGCCTGAGCCCTTGATGCAAACGGTTATCAATAACCTTGAAATGCTTTTGCTCCGTTGCCCAATTTTGTTGTTATGTATTTGAGCAGGCATGATAAGGGAGAGAGAGAGAGAACGAGAGCATTAAAAAAAACTCAATGAAAACAAAATCACGACATTTCTGGATGAAAGCCTTTCGCACGCCTTGTGCTCCAAATGTGTTCCCTTTCATTTTACAGTTACGTCTTGCATTTTTCTGAGTGCTCCCCCTTTGAGGTCTCGTGCATAGTTTTATATTTCTAAAACGGTTGTCACAGCTATTTGCAAACACAACACCTGGGCACAGAAGTTTCCTCAAAAGGAGTCCCTTGAGCATTGGTGACATTGAATTCAAACAGCTCTGTAATTTGCAAAGAAATGATTGGATCTTTGTGCTTAAAAGAACAACTCCCGGTGTGTTAGACCCTGGAGAATAGCACAGCTTTGTTTCAGTAATGCTGCTCGCAATCCATATTAAGTCATTTTTTTAATGCGTGTGTGTGTGTGTGTGTTGTTTTCAGATGAACATGGACATTTGAAAATCTACTTGCCCAAGAAGCTTCTGGAATGCCTTCCCAAATGCTCCTCCCTGCCCAAGGAGAGACATCGCTGGAACACCAACGAGGTAGGAAGCATTCATTAGACTTTTTTTTTCATTCAAAGGAGTTTGGGGATATGTAATGCAATGTTCACATTTTAATCTGTTGTTTATTGGATGCTTGTTCTGTGCGTTGTGTATTATTGGTATTATTACTTTACAGCAAGATTGTTTATTTATTTATTGTGCTTAAGCAAATAACTTGGTATGTGTTTCTAAATCTCTAAATCTAAACTCCGCTGAACCAAACATTTGGAAAATGTAGCTTGATAAAGACTCTTTTTTTTTGCAATGGTTAATAAGATGAACATAAAATTAGAAAAATCTTTGCAAAACAAATTACGAGAATTAAGCAATTGAAATAAAATATTCTATTAATGGAATAAAACTTCACAAACTATGTTATATTATATATTTTAGTCTCATATTATTCATAAAATTTATTTATTAAATTCGGTCTTATATACAAATCATATACAACTTTGAGGAAAAAAATATATATAGCAAAGGTTTTTCAACTGAATTTTAGGTTATTATCTAGATTAATAGATATGATTATTGCTTATATAGGGCATAGAAAAATTTTAATTCATCACTTTTTCAATAGTTTACCAGATGAATATTAGTTATTATATGTGTATAAATCTTGTATCATGTGTATCTATCAACATTCGAAGTGAATCAAAAATGTTTTTCAAAATGGTCTTATTACCAGACTGGGTGCTATTGTTTGAAAGATAATGATCGACTTCAAATGTTGACTACTGTGTGTATGTGTGTGTGTGTGTGTGTGTTTGTAGTATATAGACTATATATAGACTGTTCACAGCACAATCACTACATTCACAGTCCTGAACTGCAGTCATGCAATATCAATTTTATCATATACATATAAACTTTATATCTAAATAAACATTTTCTCAAATATATGTGTGCATGCATGTGTGTTTGTATATATACATAATAACATACACAGTACACCAGGGGTGTCCAAACTCGGTCCTGGAGGGCCGGTGACCTGCATATTTTTGTTCCAACCCCAATTAAACACACCTGAATCAGCTAATCAATCTCTTTCTAGGTATACTAGAAACTTCCAAGGAGGTGTGTTAAAGGAATTTGAAGCTAAACTTTGCAGGACACCGGCCCTCCAGGACCAAGTTTGGACACCCCTGCAGTACACATACATATATTGTCTAAACAAACTTTTAATTTAGATGCAATTTAATCACAATAAATTTTTACCCAGCACTTTAAAAAAATATGAATTTCTTACAAAATGCATTCTATTATGTATTTTATTTTTATATTAAATTATCATATACATATGTTATTTGTACAGCACAATAAATTATATCTATTTTCTTTCAACAGAAAATTACCTGTCTGTCAATATATTTTATGAACTAATATATTAGATAAGATTTGATTAGATTATATCTGAAAATCTAATCATGTTTTACTTTTCCAATAGTTTATTAATTGCATATTAGTTATCATATATGAACATCTAAATTCATAAATGAAAGGTAAGGGTTTTTTAATATTAGGAAAAAAAGGTTGTTTTCTTACAGAATATACCATTTGTTGCCCGCCATATTGCAATGTTTTGATTTCCTCTGCAAATCTGTGTCAGTTTTACCTAACAGTTGGACTTGTATACAAAGTGTATCTTCATTGCTTTGAACTTTGTCTTCCGGGCCCGAAGGCGTTCTGACATTCAGAGACAAACAAACACACTCAGCAGAGATTAGGTAGGCCTGTTTGGACCCATTCCACAACACACCTAAAGTCTGACACAGCCTCCTACCGTCTCGCTCTCTGCTAAAGTATAACACCACTTGAACATGCACCAGCTTCAGCTTTCGGTTTTTAAAAAATTGGAGATCTGGTCTCAAGTGGGTAAGTTAACATATTGCAAGTTGCTACCTGATTTACTGTGGACTCTGCCAACTTGTAGAGAGATGAGATTTGTATTGAGCTGTTCTGGATTTCTGAAGGAATACATTACATGATGTTTAATGGTCTGAAATTCTTGTTAAAGGAATCGCTGACAAGTTCGTTTTTATGTCTAGTTACCGTAGACTAATGTCAAATTGTTGAATCTTTTTATATCAACTCAATATTTTGAAGCAGGCTAAACCTTAGATTCACACTGAAGCTTTTTTTTTTTGGAAACACTTTACTTGTGTTTATAAGACTGACATAAAACCTTTATAACCATGACATGACACAACATGAATGTGAATTAGAATTTATGCATGCTAATGACAATTGTCGTTAAGTGACATTCGCTCAGTTATGACATTTTAGTTTAACTCTGTTTTTATTGGTGCATACGAGTCAGAGAGTTACAGTATTAAGGCGTACTCACACTAGGTAAAGTTTCCTTAAACTGTGCCGAAGTGCGCTTGTCCCCCCTTTTCTCTTCTGTGACGGCCCGCACTCACACTGCATTTTGCCTTCCAAGCCTGAGCATGCTTACATCATTGATGATGCAACTGTTCAGTTTAACAGGAAGAGAAGCACTCTCTCTCAACACAGTGGACATTGCTTTAGTTATATTGTTTTAGTCGTTTGGGATGCAGTGACACACAGTCAAATATTTAGCGGAACAGATCCACAATTTTTTATGATTTATATATATATATATATTATTAATAAATATAAAAAAATATATATAAAGGTCCTCGTACTGCAGGTATTAGGAGGTTTGCTAAAGGTGCAGCTGACGTGCAATGAGGGCTTTGTATCTTTAATAAGAATTGAATGATTAATAAATACATATGAAACAGTCCCTTAAAAGTGACGCCACGTCTTCAGTTTTAGGCTCAGGCAAGCTTTGCATTCACACTACAAGCGTACCGCGCCAAAGCCCAACCGAACTGCGCTCTAACTGGGCCAGAGCCGGCCAACTTAACCTTGCCTGGGCCCCATTCGGAGCACTCACACTTGTCAAGCGAACCGAGAAATGCACCCGGGCACGTTTTGGATAGCCTAGTGTGAGTGCACCCTTAAATATAAAGAATCACAAGACACCAACTGTTCTAGTCTATCAGCAGATAATAATTAGTTCACATTTTCTTCCTCTCTGAATTAAACAATACAATTATATAGTTTTGCATCAAAAACAATATTTAGGGTAAATCACAAAAAATATAATAATAATAATAATAACAATAATAAGAAGATAAATGAAATATAAATAGATACATTTTCTTTTCGGCTTAGTCCCTTTATTAATCCGGGGTTGCCACAGCGGAATGAACTGCCAACTTATCCAGCATGATTTTACGCAGCGGATGCCCTTCCAGCTGCAACCCATCACACTCAACCTCGTTCACACAACCGCAACCTCATTCACACTCATACACTATAAATAATTTAGCCTACCCAATTCACCTATAGCACATGTCTTTGGACTGTGGGGGAAACCGGAGCACCGGAGGAAACCCACGCGAACGCAGGGAGAACATGCAAACTTCACACAGAAACGCCAACTGACCCAGCCGAGGCTCGAACCAGCGACCTTCTTGCTGTGAGGTGACAACACTACCTACTGCACCACTGCGTTGCCCTATTATTGTTATTATTATTATTATTATTATTATTATTATTATTATTATTATTATTATTATTATTATTATTAATATTATTTCATTCTTAAAAAGGGAAGGGTTCTAATTCATTTTATCTTTGCCATGATGGCATTAAATAATATCTGACTAGATATTTTTCAAGACACTTCTATACAGCTTAAAGTGACATTTAAAGGCTTAACTAGGTTAATTAGGTTAACGAGGCAGGTTAGGATAATTAAGCAAGTTATTGTATAACGATGGTTTGTTCTGTAGACTATCGGAAAAAATAGCTGAAAGGGGCTAATAATATTGACCTTAAAATGGTTTTTAAAACATTAAAAAAGAATTGCTTTTATTATAGCTGAAATAAAACAAAGCAGACTTTCTCCAGAAGAAAATTATTTATCAGACATACTGTGAAAATTTGAGTAAGACATTTTAATGACATGCAGTTTTTTCCACTAAAAAAGTGATCAGAAAAATATCCTTGACAGTTATAATGCCTGCTGACATTTATGTTAATGACAGGTTTATAACAAGTTGTGTCATCTTTGTAATGTCAAGTTGTAAAGACAGACTGGTTGTGATGTATTTGTTTGTCAAGTTGTCAAAGTCATCTTTGCATTTAAAATAACACAAGCAAATGACAATTAATGACAGTTGTCATAAGCATGCATAAAATCTCCTCAGATAATCTTGTCATGATTCTAAAAGTTTCATGACAGTCTTATGAACACCCTCTTCAAGTAAAGCATTACCTTTTTTTCCAGCAGGTTTTTTGAGGATCACAAAAGACAAACTTTTCTTTCATTTTCCAGTCAATTCTTTAGCATGATGGAGACGCCACATGCTGCTACAGATGACTTGGAATGATGCATGCTTTGACCTTTCAAAATATTTTAGCTTCATTTGCATTTCAAAAGCACTATAACTCATGAGAGAGAAAAGCGCTGATGTCTTTGCACGTATACGTTTATTTACGATAATGGTTGAAAGTGCAGTTTGATCTGGGGAATGCAGGTGTGTGTTTGTGTTGTAGCTGAAGAAATGATGGTGCAGAAAGGTGGATGCTGCTTTCTCTCTCATTTTATTTGTGCGTCCTCCGTGTTTGCACCGCATTGTGGCGGTCCCTCTGTGCTTTCTGTCAAAAAGCCTCCGCACTCGCTTTCTCTTAACTTGCAAAGAGTTATAAAGTTTCTCAACTGTTTTTAAAGATTGTTTAGATTCAACCTACCCAGCACCCCTTTATAGTGTTTTTTTTCCTCCTCTTTTTCTTAGAATTGTGCTTTTGTAGAAGAAAATAATCTGACCCCATGCTGATGCAAATGAACCAGTCTCAAAGAGCAGTTCACTAAGAGAACTTGAGAGATTGGTATTTTGTTTCACATTAAAAGAAACCCCTTTTTTGTCGCTTTTTGTGTAGATAAGACATTAGATATCATAGACTAATATTATTTCAGTATTTCTGATGGGCTTTTTGTTTTGGTTGGTTTTGTAGATATTCATGTCTGATTAGTATACCTTTACCATGATTGTTTAATCCAACTTTACACATTCAATTTAAAACCTAGCAAGCATATTTAAGTTTTTAAAAGCTGTCTAACAGTCATCTAAATACACTACCTGACAAAAGTCTTGTCGCCTATCCTTTTAGGAAGAACAAATAATACCTTGACTTTTAGTTGATCATTTGGTATCAGAAATGGCTTATATGAAAGACAAAGGCCTTTAGATTATGCTTATTTTATCAAAATAAAATATGAATATGCCTTATTTTTTAATTAGGACAGTAAGGTCTGACTTTGCTTAGACAAAAGTCTTGTCACTTAACAGAAATAATGTACACTATAGAATATAAAGTCATGCTGCAGTGGAAAAATAATGAATATTGTGTATGACTCCCATGAGCTTGGAGGACTGCATCCATACATCTCTGCAATGACTCAAATCACTTATTAATAAAGTCATCTAGAATGGCAAAGAAAGCGTTCTTGCAGGACTCCCAGAGATCATCAAGATTCTTTGGATTCATCTTCAATGCCTTCTTTGTTTTACCCCCAGACATGCTCAATAATGTTCATGTCTGGTGACTGGGCTGGCCAATCCTGGAGCGCCTTGACCTTCTTTGCTTTCAGGAACTTTGATGTGGAGGCTGAAGTATGAGGAGCAGCGCTATCCTGCTGAAGAGTTTGCGTTGATTCCTCAGGCTGTTGATGTTGCCAGTTACTCTGCAGATCTCTTGCACACCCCCATACTGACTGTAACCCCAAACCATGATTTTTGCTTCACCAAACTTGACTGATTTCTGAGAGAATCTGAGGTACATGTGGGTTCCAATAAGTCTTCTGCAGTATTTGTGATGATTGAGATGTGGTTCAACAGATAATGCAGTTCCATATGTCTGAGTTTATTTTTTTCTTTTAAACAAGAAAGAAGATATTTAGAAAAATGTTAGAAACCTGTAACCATTGACTTCCATAGTAGGAATAACAAACACTTTGGATGTCAGTGGTTTCAGGTTTCTAACATTTTTCAAAAGAAACAACTTGTGTGTTGAACAGAAGGAAAAATAAAACTACACAGATTTGTTTTTTTGGGTGACAGATTTTCAGTTTTGGGTGAACTATTAATTTTAGTAACATTTTAAAATCTGAAATGTATTTATTTATTTAAAAACATATTTGAATGGCAAAAAACACCATTCTATCAATTACCGATGGCTAAATTAAAATGTTCCTGATAAACATCCTGTTTTGCACAAAAAAGTATCATAATAATGACATAAAGTGTATAGCAAATGTTTTGAAACCCTACTAAATAGTGAAGTGATGGGAAGATATGCTTAATCTGTGATTACCCATCCCTCAAGAGCCACTGTTCGATTCCGAATGTGCACTTAGGACATATTGGCTACAGTAGAATTATCCAAATCTGACATATTCGTGACTGCAGTGACTCGCTCCTAATTTTACATTCTCACAAGGATGAGAAACTTGTTACTGTCACTAGCGCTATTGCTTTCACCATTCCTGTCGCTGTCCAAACTAAACATATCTGACTGTCGAAACAAACACAGACCGGATTGGAGATTACAAAAAAAAAAAAAGAGTGAAGGACAAACAATATGGACAAGCAAAGAAAGATGGAAGGGAGGAGGTGTAGGCTCTCCCTGCAGATGGAGACATTGTGTGTCCGTAGTTGAAGCGCAGCTACTTTTGGACGCTGTTAGGAGCAGAAAGTCTCCCTAGTGACACACACAGCTCTTAATGAGAACGAGATCCTAAACAGCGCCGACTTCAGCTCCAGTGTCAGACTGAATGCCATGCTCCCAACGACCAGCAGCGAGGTATAATGAGGCTTCTAGCAGGGCCCGAATGAGACATCAGGTCATACAAACAAGCACAGCTCATGTCCGAGCCTGTGTTTTTTTTTTTTCTGCATGCATCATAGGGATGCATTATATTGGGAAAAATCTAACATTTGTGGTACTTTTTTTATTCTGCCATACACTCTTTAATAAAAAAAAATACTTTTGCTGCTTGTTCAAAGTACTTATTTAAAATGAGTTAAAACAACACAATTGTTAAGTTTTTTTGGGGGCACAAATTATATTTTACTTATATTTTTACTTAAATAATTACTTATGTTTACTTATACAACTTATATTTTATACTCAATCAATTTAAATTTGTACATTTTAGGACTTTGGCACAACACTATGGAATTGTGTGAATGCATTTTTTGCATTTTTTGCAGCGCATGATAGAAAAATATCTGATATTGCAATATTTTATTTTACATTTACATTTACTCATTTAGCAGACGCTTTTGTCAAAAGTGACTTGCAATTGAGGCATTCAGTGATTCAACAAGAAGATGAAATACACACAAGGTGTGCTAGTTATAGTACCTGACAAAAATATTTTCGTCAGTCCCAGTTGTAGCAACAAATAATAACTTCTAGTTGATCATTTGGAAAAGTGGCAGAAGGTAGATTTTTCTGAGGAATCATCTGTTGAGCAGCATCCCAATAATCACAAATTCTGCAGAAGACCTATTGGAACCCGCATGGATCCAAGATTCTCAGAGAAATCTGTCAAGTTTTGGTAAACTAAAAGTCATGGTTTGGGGTTACATTCAGTATGGGGGCGTGTGAGAGATCTGCAGAGTGGATGGCAACATCAACAGCCTGAGTTATCAAGACAATTGTGCTGCCCATTACATCAAAAACCACAGGAGAGGGCAAATTCTTCAACAGGATAGCGCTGCTCCTCATACTTCAGCTTCCACATAAAAGTTCCTGAAAGCAAAGAAGGTTAAGGTACTCGAGGATTGGCCAGCCCAGTCATCAGACATGAACATTATTGAGCATGTCTGGGATTAGGGCTGTGCGATTAATTGAAAGCAAATTGCAATTTGAAGCGTTGCGATTAGCTAATCGCAAGAGGCTGGGATTATGAAATGTATATGTATTATATAATTTCCCCCGCCCCAAGGAAATATGTGACTGCCGTCTGTGTGTGACAGTCTTACTAGCCAAATGAGTGGGCACACTTTCATTCTGTCCAATTAGAATTGCACAACAGAATTATGTGGAACACCCACAATAATAAAAAAGAAAACAAACAGGAAAGCGCAGACAAGTGGAATAATGGCGTCTGCTGCTTTAGAAGCATTAATAGATGAATTAATATCAAAGAAAAACAGCATTTGTAAAAATGGGAATATAGTTTCAAAAGTCACAGACGCAGATCAAAAACAGGTCATTTTTAAGAGCTGTCGCAGAATTGTTGCCACGACGTACAGATTATTAAGCTGAAGCTTGACTACAAAATTTTAAATCAAATCAAATCGCAATATCTGTAAAAAAAAAATCGCAATTAGATATTTTTTTCTAAATCGCACAGCCCCATCTGAGTTGGAGGAGACATTGAAGATGAATCGAAATAATCTTGATGAGCTCTTAAATAAAAGTCTTTTTGAACTCTAAAAGTCCAAAGACATGCACTATAGGTTCAATTCATCTTTATTTATATACTGCTTTTTACAATGTGGATTGTGTCAAAACAGCTTAACAGAAGTTCTATAGCTAGAAGCACTAGGTGTATTGGATTAATTAAATTGGTCGTAGTGTATAAGTGAGTGTTTGTGAATGCGTATGTATAGGTGTTTCCCACTACTGGGTTGCGGCTGGAAGAGCATCCGCTGTGCAAAACATATGCTGGAATAGTTGGCAGTTCATTCCACTGTGGCGACCTCTAATAAATAAGGGTCTAAGCCTAAGGAAAATGAATGAATGAATGGGAGCTGGGTGGAGGGTCTGCATTTATGTGTTGACCAGTCATGTAACATCCACATCTCTGCCTATTCCTTTAATAAGAGGAAATGACCCTTATTGAAGGTAATGACACGGATGTCTGTTCGCTTGACGAATTCTTGTAGCAGAATGACCACATTAAAGAACGAAACCGACAGCATGTTAGAAAGGAGGGGGGGAAATATCAAAACTATAATAGTGCTGTAATGAACACAGGAAGAAGGTGAACGCTGGGGGATGGCAAAAAGTCAATTCCTGTCTTTATCTTTTTTCTCTCTCGCTCTGTCTCTCACCGTCGGTTGCTTTTACACCCCCTGCTGTTAATTTTAAATACCTAGAAAAAAAGCAAGTGTATGATAGCTCTCCTATAGTTTTACCGCACACCACTGGGAGTCCTGAAGAGTTGCTTTGTTATTACCGAACAAGTGAATGTTGTGCCTAAGAACCATCTGAAGGAAATCTAGAAATAATCACAGTATAATGTGAAGTTGAATCAGATCTCAAGAATAATTGCTTTTAGCAGTTTTACTCTGTTTTTGACAGTAAAGGTAGATGAACGCCTCCACAACATACACTGCAACAAGCAAACAAATAAATGCACTGCCTTTTTTGTTGTTGAATCAATTGATCTTTACTAGTCTTCTCAACTTACATCAGTCAGACTGACTCAAAAAAATATGAAGTTAAACTAGGGATGGGCTGATAAAATGGTATCTGTATTTATTGACTAAACACACTGGTCGCTAAAGATAAAAATAGAGCAGTATAAAGATTTGGTAGCAGTAAAAAAGAAGTGATACATTTTTATTAAATTGTGTCTGCTGAGTGCTTCTTGGGAGAAATGCCAATAATTTTAGGGTTATTCCTAATTGAGGCGCAGGGCTTGCAAATAGGAAGCAGTACACCATGATTCTTGTAACTAAAACTAACTAATCTGTTTCAAACTTTGTATGTACTCTTGGAATACACACTTTGGAATGTACACATTTCAGTAATAATGCTAGACTAATTACCTCAGACAAACAAAGAGCACCTAAACACTGCAGTGCTTTTTGATTTTCTCCCTAAATAAAACTTGTGTCAGAACTACAGTAATGGGTTTGTCCGTTTGTCATCCTCTGAGAAAACGGTTTATTGTTGCCTAGAGGAGCGCAAGCCCAAAGCACAGTGAAATTGGTGAAGGAATCCACATGTTGTGCACTTTTCTCCTGCTTTTAGATGCGATATGTGAACTGACTCAGGTTGGGTTGGTATTCTGACCTGCCACCTCAGGTCAAAATAACAACACGTGAAATTAAGTGCCGTGACTAGTAGCAGTGAGGAGATTGTAATGAAAAAGGATGTAAGAATGTCACCAGAGTGGCTTTTTGGTTTCTTTTCTTGTGCATCCCAGCCACTAGCACCCATCTGAAATGTTTTTTTTAGCATATGGGGTAATGTAGTCATTCAACTTCACAATTTGTAACGTTGCAATATGTATTTGAATAATAATGGTTGGTTGCTTTACTTGAAAGCTCAGCGTTGAATACCATAATTAGTTTTGTTGACAGAGTTTGAGGTTTACTGCATCATTATTTTTGACACCTTAGTAATGTTGATCTACTTTAAAGTTTGCTTTGATTGTTTAGAATTTACACTTTACCATTGCACACACTTAGTAACATTTTATTTATCAAGTTTGAGTATCTTTAACACTTAGGATTTTTATAAGACATAATTTCACACAATTCCTTTGTTGCCCCAAAACAAATCGATTAAGTTAACTTAATTGTTTTTACAGATTTAAATGGATTGAACATAAAACAAATAAGTTGTCCCAAAAAAGCCTCAAAAATTGTGTTGTTTCAGCTCATTTTAAATAAGTAATTTGAACAAACAGCAAACATATTTTTTTTAGTGCAGCAAAAAATAAATTTTTGAGTGTTAAGTAGGCTACAAAGTCTGCAAAATGAGAGGGTAAAGTGTGGCCAGGAGGGAGAACCCCAAATAAATCAATGATTGGACAAGGTGGATTATCAACAGTGGTAATAGCAGACAAGGAGATGAAAATTTACCTACAAAGAGAAAGCAGGAAAGGACAGGACCAAAACATATGAATTAGAATAGCTGAACCAGAAGGACACCAGTCGCACTCAGGGTCAATTCTCAGGTTGATGCAAGCTAGCCTGCTCTTGGACCAATGAGCTCTATGCACTACCTTGCATTGGATGAGCCTGTGATAAGTACAGACTGAGTAAGAGTTTAGCCTGTTGAAGGCGGCTTTCCATGTGTCTTTGTTAATGTCAATTCCAATGTCTTAAGACTAGATGATCCATAAGCTATCAGAAGAAAACTGCAAATGAAAAATGATATTAAATAATTTAGAACTTGAACCTTTAGCACAGGGATCTATGCCTAGTATGGTGTCTAGATCTGAAGCAAGAGGTGCATTTGGAAAGTTGACAATTTTTTATTATTTATTTATTTTTTGCACACAAAATCTTAAATTATTATTATATATATA
>CAIGQZ010010775.1:7757914-7776362 GCA_903798205.1 Danio tinwini
TATATATATATGCACAAAGATTTTTAATTTCAATAAGCCTTTCCCAGGGCTTCAGGATAATTGTCATCCCATACAAAATCCCCATGTTTAGGATCTGATTTCTTTAAAAAACAGGGATATTCACTGCCTAGCTTAGATATAATAAACAGTGGGTATCAGACCAAACAAGAAGCACTGCATTCAATTATATTTTTCCGCACTTTGTCTTTAAAATATGGAAATTAATTTTACCCCAGTATTTTCAATGGGATTTCTGCGCTAGCCTGCAGCTAATGCTTTTAAACTTTTTTTTCCGTCTCTTTTTACGCCTTAACAACCAAATGGATGCTTGCATCTTTTTAACTAATCATATTTGAATTACATTACAACATCAATACTGTAAAAGAAACCTTATGAAATTGAAAATAGTCTCATTATCCTTTCACCGGAAGTTCATTATTGGCTGAAAAACACTAGCTGTGCATTTAGCCCATTGAGAGATCAACTGATCAAAAGAGGCAAAAACACCATCAATGTAATGATCACCAAAATAAACCAATCCAAGGTCTCTTCCTGAGGCATAAGCACTGTCCAAGATTGAAGGGAAGAGGATTGGAGTGTATTTGGCATAATAAAGGGATATTATGAAGACCGAGTGTAAAAGCTTTTGTTGTGATAGCTTTTTGTCGTCTTATTTTTTTTTACAGTGTATAGCACAGGACTTCGATATCAGGCTGTCCTTGTTCTGAACAGAGCTCAAAGTTCACATTCCCGGTTGAATGTCACACGAAGAAGACGCAACGATCCATTCTGAGGCGTGCTTCACTAAATGATTTTTGCTTGAAAGCAATTTAGATGAATTCTCATGGCTAAATATGCAGCTAATACAGCGTGGGTATTACTTATTGACAAAGTGTCCTTCAGCATGGCATCTTTTTTCCCTGTCAAGCATGCAGTCATTCCCTGAAGAAAAAAAATAGACAGAGAATGAGGGATGTACGCAGGGTTTTGTCATTTGTTTGACCAATCTAAGCTCTTTGTTAGACCTTCTTCCACCTTCAGCGAAACAATTCCCCAGGATAAAGGAGGGCGTGGAAAATCACAATGCGTGTGTGTACTGAATGTTAGGGGCAAACACGGAGGATGGCACGGAGCTTACATGCTGATCTGGTAAGCTGAAGATTGAATTGTATTACCTTGACTCAATGACAAAATCCCCCTGTTTTGTAGACTTTGCAAATACGGAAGCCTGGGGTTTGCTCTTTATAATGTAGATCACTTGGGCCGATCGCTATTTTTTTCTCTCGCTTTGATATCTCCAAAAGATTCATAAGTCGCTCTCTAGCAGCAGGGATGAAAAACCTGTCAAGGTGAACAATATTCTCTCATTTTAGCACTCTTGAGTAGCCTTGGCCATTGGCGATATGAATGCCCCTTTACCCACTTACACAGAGATGCTGTGTCTGCGCCATTTCTCCATAATCTGCCCCAGATGACAAACTGTGCATCTAAAAGTTTTAAGTGGCACGGAAAAGTGCTGCTCTGTGCGAGTCCTTGTCCTCTCGAGCTCCCATGCCACGATTCTTTTATTTTAAATTTCTCAGTTTTCTCCCTCTTGCATTTTTTTTTCATATTTCGATCGAGATATTGGAATCATGGATCCAGCTTTACCCCTGCGATAAGTGCCAGAAAAGTGGTTACCCTACCTTAATCTTAGCTGGCAATACCCCTCTCCTCTGGAGGCTCTTTCCTTTTTCCGGTCCGCCTAAGTTTCTCCTCACATAATCAAAGGAAGCAGATGCTACTAGTCAACCCTTACCCTACGGAGAATGCTGGGGAAATTTAGTTTGTGTTTGTATAAGCACACCTTTGGCTTCTGCCGAGTGGAAGGGTCTCTTGTCGCCCAAACAAGCCAAGTTTGCCGCTTCACTTTCCATTACAACAAATAATGTAGTTTTAGCGAGAACCACATGTGTTGCTTTTTTGTTGTTGGCCCTTTTGTACTTGTTTAGACAGGGAAAAGACTAACTGAACATATACATCCTGGATTTTATGATTCGTGGTTGGTTTTTGGAGGCTCAGGGGCCATTCACACTTATTATAAGGCTCTATGATTTACACAGTGTGAAAGTCACCAATGTAGTTGAGAATAAAGTATACAGAATGAGAGTATAACATGAAAAATCATGGGTTTTGGCAATTATTTCATGATTAATTAATCAATTAAGGGGTTAAATCACAATATGGCTATACCTTTAATTCTTTGATATACTTTTTTACTCAATGTTTACTCACTAGCCATTTTAAATGCTTCAGTTTACCAATTATTTATTGTTTACTTCAGCACACAGAGGTCAATCCCTTATGCCAGTGATGGTAATTGGCGATTATTTCAGTCAGCTATATTGTTATTAGATAGTTTGATCTTCATATGGATATAGTCATATGGATAAAATATAAAAAGCAATCTACAAGCGTGGATAAATTCACTAAAGAACAAGATATCAATTAAATAAACAATGTTTGATTGCTTTCTGATGGGTCGAACTGTATTTATGTGTACAGTAATTGAATAAATGTAAAATAATAGATTTTGTTTTATAAACAATTCAGTTGTTATTAACGTGTCAAAGCTACAATTTCTTAGGCCTGAATGTTTTTTTAATCTTATTATAGGGCTCTATGGTTTACAAAGGGGAGAATCCAGTATACGAAATTGACAGTATCACATGAAAAGTCATGCAATTTGGCAATTAATTCATGATTAATTAATCAATTAAGGGTTTAAATCTCAATATGGATTATACTTTTGATATTAAACTCAACATTTACTTATTAGCAATTTTAAATGCTTCAGTTTTGCAGTGTTTATCTATTGTTTACTTCAGCACACAGAGGTCAATCCCTTATGCCAGTGATGGTAATTGGCGATTATTTCAGTCAGCTATATTGTTATTAGATAGTTTGATCTTCATATGGATATAGTCATATAGATAAAATACAAGAAACTGTCTACAAGGATGGATAAATTCAATAAAGAGCAAGATATCAATTAAATAAACAACGTTTGATTGCTTTCCGATGAGTCGAACTGCATTTATGTCTGCAGTAATTAAATAATCAAATGTAAAATAATATTTTTCGTTTTATAAACAATTCAGTTGTTATTAACGTGTCAAAGTTACAATTTCTTAGGCCTGAATGCTTTTTTTACGCTTATTATAGGGCTCTATGTTTTACATCGTGTGAAAATCACAGAATCCAGTATAAGGAATTGACAGTATCAGAATTTGGCAATTATTTCATGATTAATTAATCAATTAAGAGTTTAAATCACAATATGGATTATACTTTTGCTAATAAACTCAACGTTTACTCACTAGCAAATAAAAATGCTTCAGTTTACCAATGTTTATTTATTGTTTACTTCAGCACATAGATCAATCTTTTATGCTAGTGATGGTAATTGGCGATTATTTCAGTCAGCTATATTGCTATTAGATAGTTTGATCTTCATATGGGTATGGTACATATTAATAAAATATTAGAAATCATCTACAAGCGTGGATAAATTCACTAAAGAACAGGAAATCAATTAAATATGATTGCTTTCCGATGAGTCGAACTGTATTTGTGTACAGTAATTGAATAATCAAATGTAAAATAATAGTCTTTGTTTTATAAACAATTCAATTGTTATTAATGTGCCAAAGTTACAATTTCTTAGGCCTGAATGCTTTTTTCACATTTATTATAGGGCTCCATGGTTTACAAAGTGGAGAGTCTAATATATGGAATTGACAGTATGACATGAAAAGTCATGGAATTTGACAATTATTTCATGATTAATATGATTTAATTAGGGTTTAAATCATAATATGGATAATACTTTTGATAATAAACTCAACGTTCACTCACTAGCAATTCAAAATCCTTCATTTTACCAGTGTATATTTACAGTATTGTTAACTTCAGCACACAGAGGTCAATCCCTTATGCTAGTGATGGTAATTGTTTTCATTCTCATTTGATTTTCATCTTCTTTAGAAGTAATGTTAGTCCATTGTTAATTATTTTTCTTTATTTCAAACCTCTAGCTTCTTGTAGTCTTCCCATAGCTGAAGTAATAAAGCACATCACTAGCATCTCCAAGACCTTGAGTTAGATTCCCAGTGTAAGCAAAAACTGATCAAATGTGTACATTAAATTCATCATATGTTGCTTGAGATAAAAGCAATTTCTCATTGCATAATCGTCACAATGTTGGCTTCATGAAGCCTTGTTTAAAAGTTTGTCCTGACAACACATTCTCAATTTAATCTAATTTTGAATTATTCGGCAATCAGTTCTAATTCAAATTCCTAAACAATTCATTTAGAAACCAATTTTTGCTGCCCTGCAACCCTGCATTGCCCATTTCTGTAAAACATCCTAAGTTTGTTGGATGTATTTGTCACCTGAAATTGCAAACACTCATTAAAAATGCTGTGCTGTCACTGCAAATGGCCATCAGTTTGAAAGCCTCGTGTTTTTCCGTTCAGACTGTGAATAAGCCTGACTGATTATGACACATCTGCACAAACAGACTTTGCCCTTATTTTCTCTCCCTGCCCAAGCGTTACTCTGACATGTGGTCGCTCTGTTGGCGTAATCATGCTTGTTAAAAAGAATCCACCGGATCCCCTCCGGAGTGGGTTTAGCCATGTCCCGCTATCCCGGGGATTACAGCTTCCTTGAAAGGATTAGCACAATGCTGATTAGTCTGATTTCATTCTTCAAGCCAGAAAAAGCCAGTCCTCTTGATGTTTATGAGATTTATTTTAATACATTTCCTCTTGTGAAAACAAATTATGCAGGCTTGTTTTTTTTAAACTGTCAATGCAGTGAGAAGCTTGCTTTCTCTCGCTATACACTGCAAAAAAATGCTGGGTTCCAAACAATCCCTTCATGTTGTCCCAATACAAATCAATTAAGTTAACTTTTTAGAAATTGAAGTGGTTTGAACATAAAACAATTAAGTTGTCTTCCTCAGAAAAACTTGAATTGTGTTGTTTTAGCTTATTTTACATAAGTAGCAAGCAGCAAAAGTCATTTTTTTTGTGTAAACTGTAAAAAAAAAATGCAGTGTTCCACACATCCCCTTCATGTTGTCCTAATTCAAATCGATTAAGTTAACTTGATGGTTTTTACAAATTTAAGTGGATTGAACGTAATTAAGTTGTCCCAAAAATCTTTAATAGTTGTGTTGTTTCAACTCATAATAATTATAATACATAGTATTCATAATAATATACTAATAATAATAACAATCAATCACATAGTCTAGACACACCCTGGTTTATTTACAACCCCGCCCACTCCATATAGCCCCTCCCCCTTTCTGTGTGGGTCAGTATCAGTTTGACCTTCTGAGATGGTTAAATAAGCATTTTTTTATTAAACATTTATTACATTTGAACACATTCTTGTTAAATTAATATCGTAGATATGCATTATGATATCAAAATTCCAAAACCACAGAATTCAAGTAAATAGAAGTGTAAATTTTTTATTTTTTTTGCTGTGAGATGATAGTATAATAAGATTTATTAAAAACATTTATTTAAAAAAAAGAAAATTAAATAAAAATTATAGGAATGCATAAATAATTTATTAAATTATTTTACATAGTACTTTTTAACTAGTTTTGCACAGTGTATTAAGATGAAAGCCATATTTTTTATTCATTCAATTTCATTAAATTCTTGTTAAATTAATATATTAGACATGCATTATGATAGCAAAATTCCAAAACCACAGAATTCAAGTAAATGTAAATGAATTTTTTTTTTTTTTGCTGCAATATGTAATAATGTAATAATATTTATTGCCAACTCAAGCACGCAACAAATAAAGGGAACCAAACCAAATTGAATAAAAAATGCAAAAATATATATTCATTTAAAGATTACAAAAATAATCAAAAAATAAAGTGCTGAGGGGTATCAAAGTAGCCCATATGTAAATTAAATGTCTAGCAAAACATAACGCTCAAAACAACAACAGATAACATGAGCAAATTCCAAAATAAACAAAAATAATATAAGCGGTGGGTAAGCCAAAGGATGTCAAATGGAAACACTCCTCCAAAGCAGTCTCTCCGATGCATCTTTGCAGCTCCTTAAATAAGCGGTAAGATTAAGCCGCACCTGCTCATAATGACTCTCCTACTAAGAAAAAGAAGAAAAAGCCAGGAAAAAGAA
This sequence comes from Danio tinwini, assembly GCA_903798205.1. Lineage (NCBI taxonomy): Eukaryota > Metazoa > Chordata > Actinopteri > Cypriniformes > Danionidae > Danio > Danio tinwini. The sequence continues at coordinate 7,764,136 of CAIGQZ010010775.1, forward strand.
TTAACCAATCACAAACCCATAACAAGAATTTCAATTGCATGTATGTATGATCAATTTAATTAATCGTTTCACATAGTAATACTTTTTAAACTAGTTTGCACGGTGTTGTGAGCCATATTTTTATCAGATCATCTGGAAGGCAAACAAATATTTTTCATTCCCCGAACTCATCTTTTTAAAATTTTAATTGAGCATTCATTAAAATTTTATTAAGTCAAATGTGCTGCTCATTCACAGTTAATTTCATTAAAATAGAATTAAGTGTAAACTGTTAAAAATTTTGGGTTCCACATAATCCCTTCATGTTGTCCCAACACAAATAGATTAAGTTACCTTAATGGTTTTTACAATTTTAAGTTGACAGAACTTAAGTGCGGTTTATTTATAAACTAATTTAAAGAGGATCATGTGCTTATGATCAACACGGCCGGCACCTTATTAGCTCCGTACTCTGCTCTATTAGATGATTACGGACACATTATAAGTAACCAGAGCTTTTCACTCTAGTTATCTTTGTCTTAAATTTCCCCCCCTTCCACCCCTACTTCCACCCTTTTCCTATAGGGCGACAAGGCTGCCCAGTGGCTAGCACTGTTGCCTCACAGCAAGAATGCCGCTGGTGCAACCGCCTATCAGGTCGGTTGGCATTTCTGTCCGGAGTTTGCATGTCTCCCCGTGTTCGCGTGGGTTTCCCCCGGTTTCCTTCCACCGTCCAGAACATACACCACAGCCAATCTACTAAACCAAATTATCACCTAAGACAACCTTAGTTTACACTTCTCACGCGGGGACAAGCAGGGGAGTTTTCAAGACCTACCTGAGCTCAAACTCTTCTCTCGCCCTTCTAACGGGAGAGAGCCCTGGCCTTGAGGATATTACGAGCTAAGGGCTCTCTCCTGGGACAGCATGCCAGTTACGCTTTATTGATCATCAGCAAAGTGTGAGCTCTTGAAACAATAAATTTTCCCAAAAATCCTCAAAAATTGTGTTGTTTTATTTCATTTTAAATAAGTAGTTTGAACAAGCAGCAAAAGTCATTTTTTGAGTGTAGCTCTTGCTCGCTCTTTGGTCGTTTTTTTAAAAGTTGTCCCAATCAAGCTAAAGAGCAAAGCTCCCTGTTTAGTAGAAATGAAGAGAAGTAAAAACAAACTAAAAATGTTTCTTCTTTGCGTCTGGGACGGGGAACGCGTGGCCCCTGTCGTGGTAATTGAAGATGACTCTACGCAGGCAAATGTTTGAGGAAATGGAGACTCAGAAGGCAATGGGGGGAAAAGAAAAGGTCACGCTGCTTTGTTTTTGCAAACAGGGAGGCTTTTGGCTGTAAGGAGCTGATTTGTGAAGGTGCCTGGATCATGATCGGAATAGTAATTGGAGGAGAGGCTGCTGTCAGTCAGTCTGTGGTGGTGTAGGTGCATCTGTAGGTCTATGAAGGAATGCAGAGATGCTAGCGAGCGTGTGCTGACCGATGCAGTGAATTGTAAAAAAAATGCTCCAGGCATCTCTCAATGTTTTGTGTCTGTTGTGCTTATGTGTATGTGCTGTATGAAGCCAGAACGGCAAAGTAGGCAGCAGGGTGCTTTTGTTATTTGAGTGAAACCTGAGGGGATGTTTGAAGTCAGCATGTCAACATCAAATAAAAAAAAAATGACCCCATTTATGTTCTTTATACACCTTTTGCCGTCTTATTGTCAATGATTCGTAAGCGCATGCCATTGCAAAGAAAGAGCAGAGGGTTTTAATTAATGAAGAAAAGGGGTATTTCTTTTTGTAAGGCTTGCATAAGTTTGTCATGATGTAAAACTCATCGGTTTATAGAAATCTTTAAAGAAACTAATTTTAGTTTAGCGATGCAATGCAGTTTCAATCATTAACAAATAAAAACAATTAAACACTGTCTTTATTGACTTTAAGGGCTTTTAACATGTAGTAAAGAATTTAAAACAAGACATACAAAAACTTTAAAATAAATAGTATAAATATATAAAAATGGCAAAAAAGCATAAGAAAATAATAAATATACATATATACATATATATACAGTGGTCCCTCACCATAACGTGGTTCACCTTTTGCTGTAGACCATTGTCAGTCAATCTCCTCTGTGTCTCCTGTATAGTACAGAATGAATTCAGCTTGCCAAATTTACATAAATCTTCGATCTCTAGCAGTGTGACTCTGAAGTTCTGTACTGTATGTTTGCAAGTTTTCTTCCCATAATGAACCCCATGACAAAACGTTCTGCCCCCTCAAAGGTACCTGCAGTATTATCCAAAAGGCAGAGGAAGATGCTAACCATCGCACAAAAAGTTGGACTTCTAGCATGCTAAAGGAAGGTAGAAGTTACTCGACTGTAGGGTGCCATTACAGGATAAATGAATCTGCGGTTTGTTACATTCGGCACTAAAACATCTATAACAATTCAAAAAAAAAAAAAATAGCGGACTACTACACTGATTTCGCCTATTGTGGGTTATTTTTAAAATGTAAATATTAACGAAGGACCACTGTATATACAAATATATAAATAAATGCATGTACATACAATATAAAGGTACATCATATACAGTACCAACTGATTTATCAATAGCAGGTGATACAAGATTAGCTATACAAAGTTATACAGAGATACGATTTGTTTCAGCCTCCTTCAGAAATTCTACAAACATTCCACATTTTGAAAAACTTTTCAGGTTTTTTCTTGACTTTATATGTTTTATAAACTAATTTTGTTAGGAGGACATGATCTGATAGATCGCGGCTGGCATTACATCAACAATCATTGCTAGACCAATCAGATATCATTGCTAGACCAATCAGATGAATTGTAACCTCAAATAAATAAGCCCATTCATACTACCTTCTTTATCTTCTTTTTTGAAAAACCCCAATCCACCCTATCTCCCCCTTTCCTCTTTTACCAGGGAGAGCTCTCGAGACCTACCTGATCTCAAACCCCCTTTCATGCTACATGACCAGGTGGGAGCCCTGGGCTCAAGTATCTCCGAGCTCAAGCCACTTTTCCACAGCAACAAACAATCGATAGACCGGAAGTCACTAATTTCCAATGGAGAGTAGTCTGGGAGCTGCATGGATTTTCATCTCCGTATGTGGAAAATTCGGATCCGATTTGAGCTGCAAATTCGTTAACATATTTGAACTCCTGTGACTAGACCGTATGTGACCCGCCGTACGAATGTGCACCTAGAGGAAACCCACAGTGTAAAAAAATGCATAATTTTACGATGTATTTCCAGTAGCTGGGATGCCGGAAAAAAATGTAAAAGAACACTTGTTAAATTATAGAAGTTTACTGTAAAATAACGGACATTAAATTACAGAAATTTTCTTAAATTTGAATTTCTGATAAATTTATAATTCAACCCGTTATTTTACAGTAAATTTCTTACTTTGTTTTTTTATTTCGGCATCCCAGCTGCCGGAAATAAACCATAAAATTACAAATTTTTTTTTTTACACAGGGAGATCATGCAAACTCCACACAGAAATGCCAACTGACCCAGCCGAGAACTAGTGACCTTCTTGCTGTGAGGCGACAGTGCTAACCACTGAGCCACCATGCCACCCTAGAACAATTTATATTGAAGCATTCCGTATATACAGTACAAAGAAAGATCTGAACCCCAATATAGACCAATTTATATGTTCATATCAATCCCAATAAATAAAAGTCGATCAATCTTGCCCCATTTTGCTCCTTCAGTCTCGAAGAGTAACATCGTAAATTAAATTGTTTGCAAAAGCTTTTCTATGTTGACTTCTTAGATATACCTTGAAGTCAGGAGCCAGAAAATGAATGCCATTTTTCTCACTTTTTCTTTATGAACCTGTCGCTTGATGATCTCTTGTGGACTAACCATCTCTATAATCCAAGCTCTTGTGTACCATCAGAACCAGCGCTGTATACCTCCCTCCATTTCTTTCTCTCCTCTATTCTCCAGTTCCACGTTCCCCTTATTCGCTCCATAACCCCTCCCTTATTGTGTGTCTCGTATGCACTGAGGTGTAAAATTATTCAGGGATAGAGGGATAGATTTCTCCCTGTTGAATTGAACCACTGGGTAAGGCTTTTGTGCCAGGCCATTGTAATTGACTGTCGCTTTATTTACCGAGTGAGTTTCTCTATGTGTGTGTGTGCAATGCTGGAGTGCTTTTCAGATCCCTGTTCATTTTCTTATTCCATACATGCGACTCTTCTCTCTCGCTTTGATCCATAGAATATTGACGCTTCACGCAATCATGAAAATTGCCTGCACGGTTCAATCTTAAAGTCTGCATTAGCTTTTTTTTTTTTGTATTGTGACGCAGAAACTGAGTATTAAATGAGCAAACAGTGGGTGTGGCTTGTTTTTTCTACTGTGAGCTGATTGGATGTAAAGTAGGCATTTCATTCAAAAAGTTGGGGAAAGGGTTTAAGGAGAGTTCTTACAGACTTCTACTGCTCACCATTACTGTTTGTTGTCAATACTGACAGTTGTAAAAGGCGTGGTTATGTTAGCCATGCCCAATACCTCAAACAGATGTAATCTGACAATTTTCAGAGTTCAATAAAGATTACAAGGCAAACAAATTTTCTTTCTTAATGACATGCCGGTGCTTCCCACACTTAGACTTTACTTGGGAGGCCCACCCAGGTATATTAACGGCCGCCCAAGTATATTTGGTGACATTTATTTCTTTATTATTATCATCCTTTTTACTTTTTTTGTGTCCGCCCAATAGCCAAACATCCACGATCGATTAACTTGTGGAAAATTTCTTCTCGCCCTACACGTTTCCTACGTGTCCGGGATTCAGCTTTTGGTTTCGCTTTCTAAGCCGTCATGATTTTTTTTTTAAGGCTGATGTATTTACGCTTGGCTTCGCAGCTGGCAGCATGTGCATAGCCACAAGAGCGAGAGAATCATTATATAATTAATTATTTGATAAAAACGACTCGGATAAACTTTTCTATTCACTCAGAGAGGACAAAATTACATCTAAACTGGCTGCAAAATGTTTGTGCACCATTAAAATGGTTTAACTCAATTAACTCATTTGCCTTATTTAAAATACAGACACTATTTATTCTTTTAATTATTATATATTTTAGAGATTTTTATATACAAAATATACAAATATACATATATACTATACAAAATGTTAGCAGCAGATTTTACCTGTCAGTGGGTGCACATGGCACCTAAATAGAATACAAGTAAAACAAATAGTGGATTTAGTGGACAGTCTTAAAAAAACTTTATCTCATTGAAGCATTGAAACAGTGTATAATAAATAGGTGTGTTTCAACCTGGTTACCACCGTTTGTTTTAAACCTGTGGGAAGCACTGCATGCACAGATGAATTGTTCACCATGAAACTAGTAATGTGAGCAAACAAAATCAATATAGTTAGTTTTGATGTCATGTGTACTTTAAAGCCGTGGTCCACAACCTTTTTATCACCGCAGACCGGTCAATGCTTGACATATTTAAGGGTGGGGGTAGGTCTACGAAGATTGCTAGGCAACCATCAACTGTTTTTTTCAGAGAATGACAAGCTGACAAAACATTGCTGCAGCTCTGATACAAGTTTTATTTATGGAGACAATTAAAAGCACTGCAGTGTTTGTCTGAGACTATTAGTCTACCTAAATGTGTAGATTCCGTACAAAATATAATAGTTATTGGCCAGTTCTTGTCATGTGACTCGCGGTGCACTTGCAGCATTCTGAGATGTTTTCAACTGGTGCATTGCTCCCAATATGGGCGCGCAAACCTCTTGCAGGGTTCATACAGTCATGGAAAACCTGGAAAAGTCATGGAATTTTGACATGGCATTTTCCAGGCCTGGAAAAGTTTTAGTAAAACTGAAAACCCACAAAGTTTTGGAAAAGTCATGGAAAACAGATATCTGGATATTTGAATATAGGTTAGTTGTCTTTAATTATTTTCTGTCCTTGGCTAATCACATACTCTCATATTATTAGTGCAGTGTAAGCTTTATCTAAATACATTTTACGTAGATATAAATATAAATTGGTCTTCACGGTGGCACAGTGGGTAGCACAATCGCCTCACAGCAAGAAGGTCACTTCTTCGAGCCTCGCCTGGATCAGTTGGCATTTCTGTGTGGAGTTTGCATGTTTTCCCCGTGTTGGCATGGGTTTCCCCCACAGTCCAAACACATTGGTGAATTGGGTAAGCTAAATTGTCCATATGTATGTGTGTAAATGAGTGTGTATGGATGTTTCCCAGTGATAGGTTGCAGCTGGAATTGCATCCGCTGCGTAAAACATATGCTGGAATAGTTGACGGTTCATTCTGCTGTGGCGACTAACGGGGACTAAGCCAAAAAAAAAAAAGAATGAATAAATATAAATTGAAACTAAATAGATTGTTGCATGTTTTACGATATGCTGTAATAAATTTTAACATGTATTGTTTTTTACCGCGCATAGGTAGACATTGCATGAAGCATAGGTCATGAAAATGTACTTGAAAGTCTTGGAAAAATCATGAAAAAGTCATGGAATTAATGTGTTAAAATGTGTTTAAACCCTGCTCTTGCCTCCATTGGTAAATAACGAACTTGCACGTGGAAAAGACGTTGATATGTGAACAACTGCCATCATTTGCAATCTTCAGCAGTTGATCTTGCACAGACATACTAAAAGGATAGCATGGCGTTTTTAACTAGAACTGTTTGGTTTGCCGCATGACTAAAAAAATATGAGTGATGGTGGAAAACTACATTTCTAGTCAAACCATCCTTCTGCAATCTTATACCAAAAACAGAAATAAGGGCAGTATTAATAGTTAAAAATGTGGGAGAGCGTAGCTATTATGTGATTATATTGTAATCAAGCGGCAATCTCCCGGTTGGAGGTTGGAAGCCCATACGGAAGTAACTGAAACTGCAATTCATCGAAATTCCGCTAGTCCTGGCTCTATAATAGAGCAAATTTCGATTGAGAACACTGTTAAAATGGCCAACTTTACAGCAGAAAAAAATGTGTTTACAGCCTGGTACAAAGAACGATTTTGGTTCATATAGCTAATATTACCCTTCATGACAACTGTGAGAAGGTGAATTTTTTTATAACTCATCCATTTCCTTAATATTAGGTTATATTATTTTTGCATTATTAAGGGCGTGGCCACTTGAGTGACAGCTAGCTCTCGCTGGTCGCAGTCACGTCACCTCAGCTGATTAGCCGCTGATCTTGGCATATTCATCGGATTTTTGTATTGTTTAATATGGCTTTACACAGTCAGTTGCCTTTTGGAATTATTTCCTACAATTATCAGATGATATGGCATGCTGTGTGCACTTAATTGTGCTCACAAACCATTCACATGGCCTCCGTTTCCCAGGTGAGTGAAATGATATACTTATATACCATCTCTATAAATGTATTTGTTTTATTTAAGATCATTTATCGTTTATAATGTTGATGTAATGCCCACACCTACTGGTAGCTTCTTTTGGGTTCTTCAAAAACCTATGGGTGACGTCACGGATACTACGTCCATATCTTTTACAGTCTATGATTGTAATGCAATATGGAGCAATTAAGTGTTGATGTTTAATCAAAAGTAATTCACAAATACTTGAAAATGAAATGATTTAATGACAATAATTTTCTATGGTTACAACTGAATTAGTTACAAATAACTGTATACAATAAATAAAACATGATATGATAAAAACATATCTTATTAAATTGTACCCAGCTTGATTGTAAAATAAAGTTACCTGAGTGAGAGGGAAAGACAGGGGAGGAAGAGAGACAGAGTGGGAGAGAGTCAGAGCAGGAAAAGCGCAGAGGAGGAAAAGAGACTAAGCAAAGTTTACCACATATTTTGTATCTTTCTTGACCATGTGACCAAAGCCCAAATACTGAGACATACAAACCACATCGTAAACCCCCCCATAGTACACATATTAACCAGGCCCTGATCTAATCAGTATCTGCCTTTGTAATCTGTATGGACCTTCTTGCTGAAAAAGACATGTTTTGCAATATAAACAAATGCGTTTGATAATTTGGCTTCCTACATGCTGTATTTACCAGATTTGTTGATAAATGGGTTGCGAACCAATGGGGTATATGCACACACTTTTAACCTCAGTCCGCCAGACCCCCAGTGCTTCCGGTTAATTGTCATTACATACAAAATCGCTGCATTTAAGATCTGATTTCTTTAAAAAAACAGCGATCTTCACTGGGCCTTTTCCCCTTTCTCAAAGAAACTTTCCAAAGATGTTTGTTTCCTACTCATATTGCTTGCTTGTGGGCTACATTTTGGCACTTAAGTGATTGAGATGTAACCAAGAAAATACGGTCATTTATAAAAAAAAGGTTGTTTAGACTCAGATATTAAATAAAACAGAAATAATTATTAATTTTTTAAGTCGCCCGGTACCAATTTGCCCAGGGGTTGAGTACCACTGCTTTAAAGCATGCTAGGCAGACTTTCATGTTATGTAATTACACAAAATCTATTGCAAACTCACTCATACATGTTACAATAAAAGAGGGTGTTTTTTTTTCTTCTACACGTTCCACGATTGGCACTTGCTGTATCCAATTAATTATTCCCCCTGTCAGTCTTCCCAGTGGCCTCTTGGATGGCGCAGAAACACTGCACTGCCCTTTGGAGGGATTTAACAGCGACTCTCGTGACTGCTGTTCATTTGAAAAGAGGCCTTGCCCCCCCTCCGGTTGTTGACAAATGGCTGTAGACTGGCGTGGTGTCAAGTTGTTTAAATGTACGGCGGTGTGGAGTCAGAGAAGTTAATGGTTTTTCATACTTCTCAATTTTCCACCCTTGATTGCGCTGGCCCGCTCGCCACTCCTCATGGATGTTTACGAAGAGACGGCGGGAATGGATTTTGAGCGTTATGTAAGCGGAAGGCTCAGGTAATGCTGTTACGCGTGCCCCAACGTTTAACATATGATCCATTCACACTCGGCTACCTCCAGTAGATTGAGCGAGAGCATCCATTCAGTCATATGCTGTGATACACTACAGCTGCTGGGGTGGGGGGTGGGGTGGGGTGGTGCTGTCAAATCTCATTATGCCGAATAGTGCCAGTCAACAAGCAAGCTCCCATCTTCACCAATGAAGACTTTACTATCCGCAAGCCTCCTGACACGCCATATTGATGGATCGCAGTTCATCGCCGGTGAGGAAAGGGACTTAATGCTTTGAGTGCATGAGAGGGAGAGTGGGGTCATTTACTGGGGTTCCTGTAAACCACAATGGAGAGTTCATGAGGAATAAGAGATCCAGGGTGCTGATGAGCGTATTCCCTTTGAGTAATGCATTGTTTATTTGTTCGCAAAGCTCTCGCACACTTTTACGCCATTGTTTGAGCACGTTGATGATAGTTGTCATTTTTTACAGGTGAGAGATTATGGGGATTTCCTCATTCTCTTTTGAGACTCATCTTTGACACATCTGTAGGTGGTCTCAATTAGGGGTGTCAAAATTAATTATTTCTTTGGTGCACCGCGAAGCAGACGGGGATAATTCGATATCGGTTCAGTAATAATCATAACCGGTTATTACGTAGTGACGTCATTTATCTCCTATGCCCGATGTCGCAGTAGAATACTATGGCGAAGGAGGCGAGGGCGAGTATTTACAACGCTCCAACTACTTAAAAGGTAGATAATTATGCACAGTTTAACTGCTTGTGAATTTGCTGGAAAGTCTTTCATTGACACTGAAGAAGGCACAGCACACGAGCTGTTATTTCACTACTAGGGAGAAATACTGTAAAAATCCATCTCTCTCTCTCTCTTTCCCTCTCTCTCTCTCTCTCTCTCTCTCTCTCTCTCTCTCTCTCTCTCTCACTTTGGACATTTGACCCGCTGGTGTGTTTGTGAGGTAACTTTTCCTTTCCTCTTGGCTGTTAAAGTGATTCGAGTGTGCCTGTGGGTGCGAGTTTTTTCCACTTTGTCTATTATGGATTACCTGTGATAACCACGTATTATTCACATATTGACTGTAAACGCGGCTGTTCTTCCCGCGTCATTCATCAGTAAACAGCGCTTTCATTTCTAAAGCCAATCGCAGCCCTTTCTGTTGAGCTGGTGAACACAATGACCTGTATGTCATAGGGGTGAAAGACCTCGTTTGACATCCCTCAAAAAGCAAGCGGGATAATATTTTCATTAGTTTATTTGCTTTAAATGCTCATGTTGTTCTGTATTGGAGTTTTGTTTGATACATTCAAGTGTTTTCTTTAAGCAGGTCAGTTTATATATTTTACTGCTTGTATAAAAGGACAATGTTGTATTACAAATAATATATAAATATTCATATATTTATAGATTTTAATAAAACAAAATTATTGTGTTGTGAAGAAAAAGTCTAATTGTGTATGGAAAGCATCGTCAATGCACCGTGATGCACCGAGATATCGAATTGAACCGAATTGATGGCATGATAATCGTAACCGAACCGTGAGACCAGTGTAGGTTCACACCTCTAGTCCCAATCAATGTCACTGCATTTTGTAACTTTTTGATGTAGTGGCTAATTTGTGTGCATTTAAATGATCTCATTTGTACATTTGAGCATGATTTACTCCTCCTCCAATGAGGAGTAGGGTTTGGGGGTTAAATCGTACACTGTAATAATTAGTTAAATTGCAAACCCATTGCTTTTAAATGTATTACTTGATTTTACTTTAAAAACTGAGTGAACTCATTGCCTTACATTTCTTAAGTAAATTAACTATGTTAATAATTAAATGAAGTCAGCTCAATAGTTCCAAGCTATAACAGGCAGGGGCGGACTGGCCTTAGGGAGCACTGGGATGGCCTGACTCTCAATCCCCACTGATGAGCTCTTCACTCACTGATCGGTCAACACCGCTACCCCCCACCTTGCTCTTCACTTACCGATCGCATCCCTTCACAACCACCCCACCACTCCTGCTTTTCACTTACGGATCACCACAACAACCCACCCTCCTGCCCCCCGCCCCCGCCGACTATGCACTTACCGATAGCCGCAGCGACAGTTCGCCTGAGGTAATATCTTTACCGGGTGAAAATGCTGTCCCAGTCTGCCACTGATTACAGATTTACTCACTTTTTTAAAATGATGAAAATCATCTTTTTAAAGCTGTTTGGACTGAACTGTTTGTAGGTATAGTGTGTTTACAGTCATATTAGAGTGACATATACACAATAAGTCTCTTTTTTTTATTTCCTGATGTTAAAGTAGGATCCAAATCCGTCCCATTTTGAGGCCCACTGCAACGTGACATAGGATTGTGGCACGAAGCAACCGTGCCTGGAAACGCAACTGCTGCGATCGGTTCTCTTTGAATTAGACTGGACAAAAAGTGATGCTCGTGCACCCACAATCCTTCTGCTTCCAAAAGCGCCAGATGTTTGTAAAATATGTATTTGTGTAAGCAGCAGCGGTTGCCAGTTTTGTTTGAACTATTCTTTGAACAGAACAGATTATGGGTCTAACGTTACCTGTGTGCTCATGATCATCCTTCCATTATCACACACGGTATGTTTTTTTCACCTGCTTTCTTTTGCTTAGTTATTTTGTTAATATGGTTTAATTATCACTTTTACAATTACATTGCTTTAATAGGAGATTACCTCCCCATCTATGTGTAGTTAACTAGTGATCTGAGAGACCTTCAGCCTGGTCAGACTAGGCTACTGTGCATAGTTTTAGGTACATGGCAATAATAATTTTTTTAAGAAATGTTTTGTTGAATAAAAAGAGCATGTTTACAGCTATATTTTGCATAGTTTGACATATTATTTAACATTTGTGGCTAAGAAATAATTATTTATACATTTTTGGTGTGGTCAGAGATAAATTTGGTAAACGCTTAGTGTTGAGCCCTGAAAAGTCTTGTGAAATGAAAACAAATTGCAATTGCAACACTATGAAACCACAGCCCATTTGCTCATGCACATCAAGCAAGTTCATACACACAAAAATGTGAAAAAAATGAGGAGGCATGCGGACATAACACAAAATCTAAATCAGCATGTCAAAGTCAAATGTATACATATAAAATATAATTTCCCAACAACAAAATTGTGGCTAGTGAAAATGGCGAGTGGCTAGTATAGTTGGAAAACTATTAGCCACAGTGGCTGATCAAAAAAGTTAATGCCAAGCCCTGTTAATGATAATAATAATAATAATAATAATAATAATAATAATAATAATAATAAT
>CAIGQZ010010775.1:7798546-7827780 GCA_903798205.1 Danio tinwini
ACACACACACACACACACACACACACACACACACACACACACACACTCATACCTGGTGTTTGAGAGGACAGCCGTACGTAATAGAGTGATCTGATGTTGCTGCTGACTGCTGAACGGTTTTCAGAGTATATAAAAGAGTGTGTAAAACAGATGGCATGTCATGACCAATGAGGGCAGGGGGGTCATGAAAGTGGATGCCAGTCTGCTACTAAAACACGCTGGGTTTTTAAATGCCATACGATCACATACAACCTGTTTACTTGCATGAAATGACAGAAGCAGGGTTATGGGACTTTTTAGTCCTATAGAGTCAATCTAGGGCCATATATACATGCAAAATAAAATAAAGTTTTGCAAACAAAAGATAAACTATTGAGCAAAAAAAAAAAGGCAAATCTCCAAAAATTTGCAAAGCAAAAATAAATTTTGGAGATATAAAATAATTTTTTTTATAAAAAATAAAAAACTTCAAAAGAGATAATTAAGTTTTGAGAAATATAAATGAAATATAAATAAAAAAAATTTTTGTACTGCTTGATTTTTGCTAATTTAAATTAATTATTAATTAAAAAAAATAAAACTTTTAATTAATTAAATTAATTTTCGCTTTGCGATTTTTGGAGATTTGAATTTATTTATTTACTTTTGCTCAATACTTTATTTTTTGTTTGCAAAACTTTTTTATTTTATTTTGCAAGTATAAATGGCTCTGGATTAACTCCATATAATCCCCAACCCCACAGAAGTGAAGAAAAAATAATATATACACTGTAAAAAAATCTGTTAGTTAGGTTTCCCTAATGTTTTTGTTTATTTATGGTTATCAATTGCATTATGGTAGCTTGATCTCTGACTGTTGGTATATTCATGTTGAAATTTCAACTCTGGTTAAACTACAGTTTAACAAAGTGACTTTTATTGATATTTTAGTTGTTTTAAGTAATATAAAAAAAAATTATGGGCCAGCGCGATGGCTCAGTGGTTAGCACTAGCACAGCTAGACTGTTGCTGGTTCGAGTCCCAACTGTGCCAGTTGGCATTTCTGTGTGGAGTTTGCATGTTCTCCCCATGCATGTTGGCATCCAAAGACATGCGCTATACGTGAATATATAATAGTCATATATATATAATAGCTCATAATAGTTTTTCTTCTAGAGAAAGTCTTATTTGTTTTAGTTTGGCTCAAATAAAAGTAGTTTTAAACAATTTTCAGGTCAGTATTATTACCCTATTGCAATGATGCGGGTCTGGCAACAGAGATGGAGTACCACGTGCAGCTTTATTTTGAGAGAATAGTTAGCAGGCAGGGGTCAAAACAGAAACGAATCATTAATAGCAAAGATAATCCTAAAAGAGTAGCCCAAAAAAACAAAACAAATAAAGGTCAGGGCAGGCAGAAAACTATCAATCTAAAAATCCAAGAATCAAAAACCAGACAGAGCAAAACATAGAAACAAGGAACATAAAACAGTACCGAGCAAAGAAGGAAAGTGTCTGTGGTGCTTTAATAGTCCAAGTAATCAATGAGAATGATCTGCAGCTGTTTGTGAGAAATCAATCTGGAACTAGTGTGTGAGTGCTGGGCATAATGGGATTTGTAGTTCGGTAAAGTGGCAGATGTTCAGTCTTGCAGATTGCTGGTGATCATAAGTATCTTGAAGATGTTTTTCAGATTATCTACAGAACATGCCACGTTTGCCCAATAACTTGCCTAATTATCATAACTTGCCTACTTAACATAGTCTTAAAATTTCACTTTAAGTTGAATACTGGTATCTAAAAAAATGTGTATAAAATTTGTACGTACAGTCATCATGGCAAAGAAGAAATGATTCTTTTTAGAAATGAGCTATCAAAACTATTATATTTAACAATGTATCTCTCCATTAAACAACACTTTTTGTAAAGCTTAATGTCACAGGAAGGCTAATAATTGTGACTTCAACCGTATTTCTTCAGCTCAGTATGCGATACATGCCACCTTTTCACCCTCGACAGCACAGCATGTCATGCTTATAAAACTTATCATCCAGGGGTCGATAAATAGCATGAGGAAAGGATATGAGACCTCACATATGACATTCACAGAGGGTGCTACAATCACTGGTGCATTTTAGCACTATGATAGAGCGGATAATGTCCTTCAGTTGCTGACTTCTTGTTTTTTTCTGCAATTTAATGTCATCCTCGGAGTTGTTGTAAAACTGTCTTAGAGTGGAGCAGTTAGAACAGGCCGTTCAGAGACAGGTGTTCTCTCTAGCCTCTGGGTAATATTCCCTCCAAATGCATTTAGCGGTGGGCTCCAGATGGATTCCTGCTTAAAATGGATGCTATACAACCACCAACCTGCTTCTTGTGCAAAAAGAGTGGAGAATCTTAATGAAAAGCACCTCAAGAAATGTAGACAAAGAGTCAGTGAAAAACATTTCTCTCCAACTCTTCAAATTTAGCATTCGGTAGTTTCAAAACTTATATGTATTTTGAACCCCCTTCAAATATCTATATGTTCATGTATACAACCTCTTTTAAGAATTTAAAAAGACATGAATCCTGAAATTATGAACATTGTCAATGCAAATTATTAAAATAATATAAAAAAAAATATCTATAGCAGGGGCGCCCAATCCTGTTCCTAGAGATCTACCTTCCTGCAGTGTTCAGCTGCAACCTTGATCAAACCACCTGCATTTGATTACCAAGGGTTTCTTCAGACCCTACTTATGCTGTGGTCACACTAGAGTTTAGAGCATGTAAAATTCTGTCCTACAGCACTGCGAAAAGGGGCGGGATCTAACAAGTTAATTAGACATTAAAAAAGCGAGCAATTGCTCAATATTTTAAATTTTGATGTTTAAGTTTTGATTGATTTCCCAAGTCAGAGATCACCAAGCTTGAACTTTCCTATGCAGCGAACTGTGAAACTTGTCACAAGAGCTTGCATTTCCAATCTGCCGCATTCGCATGCGCATGAATGGAAGTCTAAGAGGCAAAAAGTGCTGTGTGACCACAGCTTTAATAGGTTTAGTTGTTTTTTTAGTAGATGTTCAGTGTTGGAGCTAAACTCTGCTGGATGGAAGATCTTTAGGAACAGGATTGGACACCCTTGATCTATAACGGTGTTTTTCAACCACGTTCCTGGAGGACCACCAGCTCTGCACATTTTCCATGTCTACTTAACCAAACACACCCGATTCAGATAATCAGCTCATTACCAGAGACTAAAATACCTGTAATGGGTGTAACAGACAAAGGAGACATTCAAAACATGCAGTGTTGGTAGTCCTCCAGGAACATGGTTGAGAAACACTAATCTATAGAATGTAATAACATCAATAGCCTTAAAAAGGTATAATGTAATTATTAGGGATATACCAATATGAAGTGTTGATGTTGATTTAGGGATGTCCAGATCTGATCATATGATTGGAAACTGGGCTTGATCACGTGGTTTCAGGATCAGGACTTGTGTGTGTGTGTGTGTGTGTGTGTGTGTGTGTGTGTATGTATGAATATATATATATATATGTATACATGTTTATACAACGTTTTCTTTGTGTGCTCTTCATTTTGTAACCCTCAGAAATCATGTTTTTTAGTAACACCTTTGTATTAAACTCTGGCTCTGAATTTTGACTTCAGAGATGTACGTATCAGTCTCTGGAGCCCTGGCAGCTCCCACGGACTGGAAAACCCCGCATTGTGAAAACAAATAGCGCTTCCACACACACCCGGGGGCAGAGGTGATGGGCCGCAGACAGAGCAGAAATCTCCGGCGCTCTGAGTCAAATCTGATGCCCGGCAGCAGGCCACGAGGCAGAAATCACATTCTCACTTTCCCACGAGAGAGAGTCAACAGGAGCAGCGGGGAACAGAAATGTGAATATTGGATATCCCTGGGCGACAGGCAAACTCAAATAACCTTCAGTACAGCTGTGGATCAGTGAATCCACCTCAGGAAATAAGATGGAATTCAGAGTGTGGGATAATAAAAAAGACAAAATAGCAAAAATTCTGTGACGTGCAGACCGTAGCGGAGCGATAAGGACAGACGGGGTCTGATTACTTCATCTAAGCTTTTATAAGAGGATAACTCAATATCTTTCTCCTCTTGTACGGTGTCATGAATAATACGGGGAGCGTGTAATTTGGGGATCTGCATGTGAAAATGCGTGTTTGCGCGTGCAGTCGGATCTTATTATTCAGCCGTTGCGCCATGTTCAGTGACATCAGGAGATTAGTATTTCCCCTTAAATTCATGGCAGTGAATAATTTGACTTTTTCGTTTTATATCCCAGTGACTTTTGACAATAATACTGCGATACTATTATCTCTGACTGGAGAGGATGCGCATGGCCGTCTACGCTTTACGCCATAAATCTGTTCTCTCATGCAATTTTATGATCAGATTCTTACCTGTGGAAATATCTGCCGCAGTGTACATTAGATTGAGCTTGTATACAGTTGAAGTCAGAATTAATAGCTATACTTTGAATTTGTATTTGTCTTTTTCAAATATTTGCCAAACGATGTTTAACAGAGAAAGGAATTTTTCCCTCAGTATTCCCTATAACATTTTTTTCTTCTGTAGAAAGTCTTTTTTGCTTTATTTTTGGCTAGATTAAAAGTAGTTTTTATTTTCTCAACTATTTTAAGGGCAAAATTAGCCCCCTTAAGCAATATTTTTCTTTCGATTGTCCACAGAACAAACCATCGTTATACAATAATGCCTAATTATACTAACTTTAACCTAATTAACATATTGTTGCCTTACACTTTTGTGTTTTCTCAACTCATGATTGTTTGCAGTTACTTAAACTATCAGGTTTTGTAAACTTAACGTTTAAAATTATTAGGACCCCATATTTCTAGTCAACTGAACATACAATTGGAAGATTAACAAAAATTTTGTTCAGCTTAATATATTATGTTGACTAAACATGCACACAAGTTTGTACAACTTAGGCCCAATCCCAATTCTACCCCTTAGCCTTTCCCCTTACCCCCACCCTTCATTTTGCACATACTAGAGAGTGGGTAGGGGTGTCCCAATTATCTTTAGCTTGAAGGCGCAAGGCTAAGGGGAAGGGCTAGATAGCCCTTGAAATGGAAATTTTCCAGGACCACACTCGAAACCAAGGGGTACAAAAATTTCACATGGAAGTCAGGAGATGCACAAATTACCATTTTTTTGTCATTATTACGATTTTTTACAACAAACAAGCAAGCATATGTTTCAATACATTCATAAAGGGGTTCGTGTTTTACAGTCATGTTTAAAAAACAATAAAAATTAAAAGAAACGCTAATTTCACTATCTATAATCCCTAATAATAACTCCTATATATTAGTCCCACAACATCTGTCACTTGATGACACTTGAATACCTTGTCAGATATGTTTAGTGGCTGGGATTGACATTTTTACAGTGTCTGATATAATGCTGTTTTTTGTGTGTTTTTATAGATGAATATGGCCACAGTGTAAATGTGCAGTACAGTTACAAGCTTATTACCATGTTATATTGTTATGATAACATGATATCGTTGCCTTCAGTGATTTCCTGAAGATAAATACCAAAAAACAATGCAACTGAAATAACTACAGCAGTTGCTGTGTTCTCATATGAAGTAATAGATTGTGATGACATGATGACGTGTGCAGGTATTGTAGTTCTCCCATTTTTTTAGGGGTAAAACATGAAGCCCTTCCCCTTCACACACCGTTTCGAGGGGCCAGGGGGAAGGGGTATGGGGTAAAAATATAGAATTGGGTCAAAACTGGAACAAAACATTAATAGCAATGGCAATCCAAAAAGAGTTGTCCAAAAAACAGTCAAAAGTTAGGGCAGACAGAAAACTATCACAATCCAAAAACAGTCCAAGAATCAAAAACCAGACAAAGCAAAACATGGGAACAAGGAACAATACTGAGCAAAGAATGACTATTTATGCAACACAGACACTTTCAAAGTAATCAATGAGGATGATCTGCAGCTGTGTTTGTGAATTCAAGAGGTGATCTAGAACTGGTGTGTGACTGCAAGGCATAAAAGGATTTGTAGTTCGGTAAAGTGGCAGATGTTTGGTCTAGCATTTGCAGATTGCTGGTGATTATAAGTAGGCCTGCACAATATATCATTTCAGCATCGATATCGCAATGTGATCATTCGCAATAGTCACATCGCAGGATATGCAATGTTTTGTTATGATTTATCATTTGTGTGTGTTTTTGATGCCTGTCATTGTATGATGATTTTAAAAGCATTCAGGTATAAGAAATTGTATTAAATTATTAAATACTGCTAGACATGGGAAATGATAAAATACT
This sequence comes from Danio tinwini, assembly GCA_903798205.1. Classification (NCBI taxonomy): domain Eukaryota; kingdom Metazoa; phylum Chordata; class Actinopteri; order Cypriniformes; family Danionidae; genus Danio; species Danio tinwini. The sequence continues at coordinate 7,804,874 of CAIGQZ010010775.1, forward strand.
TTATTTCAATTGTATATTTTTCTCGATTGTATTTATAGATAGTTATGCATGAAAATACTCACAACACATGCAAATCCAGAAATGCACTGCAGATAGCACAGACCAAAACAAAAACGTGTCGGGGAACCCTAAACGTTTATAGATTGTTTATTAGATTTTATAGAGATGCAAATAGTAAACAATTCATCAATCTCTGACTAAACATGTGCATGAAAATACTTACAACACGCATGCAAATACAGAATTGCATTGCAAATAGCACAGACCACAACGGAAATGTGTCGGGGGACCCCAAAATTTTTATAGATTGTTTTATTAGATTTATGAAGATGCATTCCCACTGCAGATTCATCCCAATTGATCTAACATTATAAATTATTTCCAAATAGAGATATGAAGTCCTATAGTGAAATTGTGTTCATATTGCAATATATATAACAAAATAAAAGATATTTTATTTCCAATAATTTCCAATGTAGTGCAGCCCTAAAACAAGTATCTTGGAAAACATCTAATAACATATTATGTGCTGTCATCATGGCACATATAAAAAATAAATAAATAAATAAATAAAATTCTTTCTGTCAATCAGAAATTGGGAAAATAAAAAAAATAATATTTCAGGAGGGCTAATTATTCTTACTTCAACTATATATCTTTAGACAGCATTCAAAGTGCATGTGCTCTTAACAAATTCAAGTATTGACCTCACTGTTTGGCTGATTGATAAAGCAACCAATACCCAAAGAAGCCTTCGAAGAGATCAGATCTATAGTCTTGCTTTCTACCAAAGGGAAACCCATGGAAGCGGATAAAACGAAGTGCGGTTTCTTCGTCTTTCTTGAGAGGTTGTGAGGAGCTGCATTAGCAAAGCTCACCGAGAGAAATCTGCGAGTAATAACTCAGAAAATCGAGTAATTAGCACGAGCAGCTGTAACACAATGACCCCTATTCATCAAAGCCGTTTACTCAAGGTACAATTTGAAGCGAACCCTTTGCCTGCAGGGAGTGCTTATCAGGTATTTTTTTCCCAATGTTGTTTTCTGCTTCGAGCTGAAGACAATGAGCCCTCCGTGTCGAGTTAAACACCCTGTGGTTGGATGGAGGGGTTGGAGGGTGGCGTGATACTAACTCTGAGGTCAGGCTCGGAGGATTTCCACACGGAAGGATAATTATCAAACGAAGGGAAAGCGGGGGGGGGGGGGGGGATAAAGTGTGGCGTACGCTAATTGCAATAGTTGTAATAATTGCACATAATTCAGGGGTCGTTGAGAATTATGCTGACTAAAGGACTCATAAAGACACCGATTCCACTGGCAGAGAGAGGCAGATGGCGTCTGCAGATGATCCTCAAGCCCAGATCTTTGGATGACATTAAACATTAAACAGTAAGTACTTTGAAGAAAAGCTCAGGTCAGGGTATATATACAGTCGAAGTCAAAATTATTAGCCTTTCTGTGACTTTTGCAAATATTTCTCAAATGATGTTTAACAGAGCAAAACATTTTACACAGTATTTCCTTTAATAATTATTCTTCCGGAGAAAGTACTATTTTTTTTATTTCAGCTAGAATGAACGCAGTTTCTATTTATAAAAAATAGAAACATTTTAAGGTTTATTATTAGCCCTTTTAAGCAATATTTTTATTTTCGATTGTCTTCGTTATACAATGGCTTGCCTAATTGCACTAACTTTAACCTAATTAACCTAGTTAAGCCTTTAAATGTCACTTTAAAGGGTCACGAAACACAAAAGCACATTTTTTGAGATGTTGACAGTCTTATATGTGTCCCACACTATTAGGACTCATGTATTTCACAAAAAAAGTGAAAATTGGTTGTTTCTGCATTATTTCAAGGCAAATTTGTTCTTCCGGTTTGAAAATAAATTCTGAAGCTACGTCACGGCCATGCAATCATTGTGCAAATTCCAACGTGGAGACTGGATGTCTGTACCAGTGGGTACAACATGACGTCTTTAAGTTTTCATAATTAATTCATGAGAAAAACTCATTCGAATTAATATGCATGATAGCTTCGAAGACTCTTTTTACCTGTTACAGTGTTCAGACGTCAGAGAGACGCCATGTTTTGTTGCCAAACTTAGTCAAAACAAGTGGAAGAAGAAGAATTGTTCAGAGACATGTCATCAGTGTTGCGTTTATAAATGTGCTGCCACAAAGTTTTTGTTTCCATCTCCCCGCGATGAGAGCACTAATCGAAAAAAAATTTTGTAAGGAACATTTTCTACCCGAAAGTGGATTTTCCACTCGTCTCCTTTAAAAAAAGACAAGGTTCCAGTTTGTGTTGGTTGTCCTGTCTCTACATATTAAGTAAGTGTGTGATCAGTGTTCTTTGTTTATGTTTATTCAGATGGCAAAGTTAGTTCGTACTGTTAGCAGTGCTCTTTCGGTTTTTAAATACATACCTTAGTCAAAATACTTTAATTTATTAAGATTACAGTACGTTAATATCACTACAATATTATGAACTGAAAGATCCACTGTAAATGCTATTCTCTGAATGTAAACATGTAAACACTTACCTTCGTGTAGGATTTTGTGACAGGATAGTCTATACACACACATGGCTGTTTGACGCTAATCCCTGCTCTTACCAAGAAATGCAGAGGTTTTTTTTTCTCCCATATGGCGTGTGGGATCAAATATTATTAAAACTACACTTTTCCAGCAGTTCCTCTCATCCAATATTGCGTTTGTCACAGGGGGCATGCATGAAATGTTCCTGAATGAAAGTGAAAGTGTCAAACTGCAGTTGAAGTCAGCAAATTAAGAATGAAACACCCAAAATTACATGAATCTCTGGAGGAAATGTGGATAGCGTGGTGTCAAATTATGTGCAATAACATGTAAAACGGGATCATGAAAGGAACATTCAAAACGCAACTCATGTAACCACGTTATTGTCTTATTCAGATTGAGGCAAATAATTTGATTACTGATGTCCATGTAAACGTAGTCACTGTCTATCTCCTTTGCGTCTGTGTTTGTGTTGCCTTTGTGAAAGTCAGCGTGTGCATGTACTGAAACTCCCCTTTTTATGCAAACCCTTCCCTCTTTCACCACTTGACACTCCCACCTAAACAAAGCTGGACTCTTTCACCACTTTCCTGACTTTTTTCAAACTAGAGGTGCTGAGACAGGGGGGTTTCATGACCCTTTAAGCTGAATACTAGTGTCTTTAAAAATATCTAGTAAAATATGTTCTGCCATAATGGCAAAGATAAAATAAATCAGTTATTAAAACCATTATGTTTAGAAATATGTTGAAAAAAAACTCTTCTCTCTCCGTTAAACAGAAATTGGGGAAAAATAAACAGGGGGGCTAATAATTCTGAGCTGTACGTTGACAGAACATGACATCAAATGAGTTTTATTGTGCTCTATTCAATAAGCGAGCATCGCAGCATGGTAGTGCACTGGCAGTTCATTGGCATTCAGAACTTGTTCCTCCAGAGAGAAAAAACTGCTTGTTTTTTTTGTCACACAGTCACCTATCAGAGCAGCATGTTAACATGGCAGTGTGTTTATCCTGTTGAGTGATAGGGTGCCATCACGTTGGAAGCTCGAGTTGACGCGGCCCTCTTTGTCTTTGCCATCCCCTTCAGCCAGCAGTCAAAATCCAATCCTGGAAATCTGGATTCCTCACTAGAGATAAGGTGCTTATCTGGCTCATCACAATTGGTTCTTGATTGGAACATCCGTAGTGTCATGCTTATGTTTAATTTATTTTTGGTGTGCATTTAGGTCAATGGCATAATGATAAAAACAAAAACCCAAAATCTAGTCATACATGGAATAATAATGGGATTTAAATATTATTCACAGTTGATCACATGCAAAATAAATGTTTGTTTTGACATAAAATATGTGTTTGTGTTATATATATTTATTATGTAAATTTGATTAACACACATACATAGAAGATAAAAAGCTATACAAAACTATTTTGTTACATAAACATTTTGTAACGTACACTATCTGACAAAAGTCTTGTCGCCGATCCAAGTTTTAGGAACATAAAATAATAACTTGACTTCTAGTTGATCATTTGGTATCAGAAGTGGCTTATATGAAAAGCAAAGGCCTCTAGATCATGCTTATTTTACCTAAATAAAATATGATCATGCCTTGATTTGTAATGATTTAATTAGGACAGTAAGGTCTGACTTTGCTTAGACAAAAGTCTTGTCACTTAACATAAATAATGTACAGTATAGAATATAAAGTCATGCTGCAGAGGAAAAAGAATGAAAATTGTGACTGACTCCATCATGAGCTTGGAGGACTGCATCCATACATCTCTGCAATGACTCAAATCACTTATTAATAAAGTCATCTGGAATGGCAAAGAAAGCGTTCCTGCAGGACTCCCAGAGTTCATCAAGATTCTTTGGATTCATCTTCAATTCCTCCTCCTTCATCTTAGCCCAGACATGCTCAATAATGTTTATGTCTGGTGACTGGGCTGGCCAATCCTGGAGCATCTTGACCTTCTTTGCTTTCAGGAACTTTGATGTGGAGGCTGACGTATGAGGAGCGCTATCCTGCTGAAGAATTTGCCCTCTTCAGTGGTTTGTAATTTAATCGGCAGCACAAATGTCTTGATACCTCATGCTGTTGATGTTGCCATCCACTACAGATCTCTCGCATGCCCCCATACTGAATATAACACCAAACCATGATTTTCCCGTCACCAAACTTGATTGATTTCTATGAGAATCTTGGGTCCTTGTGGGTTCCAATAGGCCTTTTGCAGTATGTGTGATGATTGGGATGCAGCTCAACAGATGATTCATCTGAAAAATCGGCCACTTTTCCAAATGATCAAATAGAAGTTAAGCTATTATTTGTTGCTCTTACAACAGGGATTGACGACAAGGCTTTTGTCAGCTAGTGTTTAGATATTTATTTAAAATGTAAATATAAATCAACATTTTCTCAAATATATGCATGCATGTGTGTATTCATATATACATAAAAATATACACAGTACACACATAGACTGTCAAAACTAGCTTTTATTTTGGATTCAAATAATTGATTAATTTTTGCCAAGCACTATTGTGTGGAGTTTGCATGTTCTCCCCATGTTGGCGTGGGCTTCCTCTGGGTGCTCCGGTTTCCCCCACAGTCCAAGGACATGTGGTACAGGTGAATTGGGTATGGTAAAATTGACTGTAGTGTATGAGTGTGTGTGTGAATGATTGTGGATGTTTCCCAGTGATGGGTTGCGGCTGGAAGAGCATCCGATGCGTAAAACATGTGCTGGATAAGTTAATATATAATATAATAACCCCAGATTAATAAAGGGACTAAGTCGAAAAAGAAAATGAATGAATGAATCACATTCAGTGTGTGTCTATGTACATATTATTTAGTCAAAAATAGTGTTTTTTCCCCATTTAAATAATATAGAATAACATGTGTCAAAACAAGTCAAACATTTACGCAGAATCTATTATTCCTTTTAAAAAAAAACAACAAAAAAAACTTTGCTATACTTTCTCCAGAACAAATTATTATTCTGTCCCCATTTTCTGTTTTAATCCCTCGCTGTTCTGTCAGTCCCTACAGGCCATTATTTTATCACGAATGCAAATTCATTTGGGTTTCTTGCTGATGACATCCTCTGTCAATACAGCTTTCAGGATTGGTAGAGCCGCAAGAGGTAATACGCCTAATATTAATAACACACATCGATAAAATAACAATCACAGATATGTTTTCTCCCCTTCAACGCCCTACACATGCATCAATCCGCTTGGACGTGGATAAGCAGTGTTTTAATGAAGTCTCATCTGAAGAGGAAATAATGGATGTGGCAGGGATTTGCTGGAGACCAGAATGAATAGCTTTTCTTTTCGGTTTTGCATGCTGATGCATACGCACTTCCCTCATTTGATTGTAATGCAAACGACACGATGGCTACCGTTAATCAGTGCCAAGGTGTAGAGATTAGTATCTCTAAGTGGAATAGATGGAGGGGGGTTTGACCTGGGCTAACTTTGATAAGTTAACTTTGGCACTTTGTCTCTTGGGTCTGAAGGCCTCTGGAAGGGAAGGCCAAAGACTGGATTAACACTATCCAACACTATAAAAGTGTCCAGTAACACTTTAGTTTAGGTCACAGTTCATGCTATTAACTACTGGCTTATTACCTGCCTATTACTGTGGTATTAACTGTGCATTAGTAGTTATAAAGCATTATCTTATTCTGCATGGCTAATCCTACTCAACCTAAACCCAACCTCTACCTTACTAACTATTAATAAACAGCTCATTAGAGGTTTATTAAGTTAATATTGTGACCTAAACTAAAGTGTTACCCAATTGTCCATGTTTTTTCTGGGTAGATCAAACTGTTGAGTATTAAATGCATTTAAGTCTTTAAGATGATCATATTCAGTCTTAATTCATGAGCAAAAGACTGGGACACTGGGGCACATGCATACACTTTTGCAGTCAAACACATACACTACGGTCAATTTAGTTTATTCAATTCACCTATAGCGTATGTTTTTGGACTGTGGGGGACACCGGAGCACCCAGAGAAAACCCAGGGAGAACACGCAAACTCCACAAAGATATGCCAACTGACCCAGCTGGGGCTCGAACCAGTGATCTTCTTGCTGTGAGGCGATCGTGTTATCCACTGCGCCATCATGACAAATTTAAGGGGATTGAACATAAAACAATTAGGTTGTCCCAAAAAACCTTGAGAATTGAGTTGTTTCCGCTAACTTTAAATATATAGGTAATTTAAACAAATAGCAAACATCTTTTTTTTTTTTTGAATGTTTAACTTTAGGGGAGTTGTAAAATGAGCCTATTTTCAAAAAAGTGGATCATTCATTTTAAAGCCTTAGTGAAAAAGAAAAATCACAAACATATCATTTCCCATTTTAACAGTTTGAGTTTCAAATAGTTTTGTGTTGTCAATTATTATTTTTTTTACCTTTTAAATAGGTATTGGTGTACACTGAAAAAATGCTGGGTTCCACACAATCCCATCAAGTTGTCCCAATGCAAATGGATTAAGTTAACTTATTATGCGGCTCTATGTAAGTTTTTCTAAAGCATAAAATACCATAATTTGTTTGGAGATCTTTACTAAAGTCAGATATTCAGCTTTGGACATGTGCGGTCATTTAACCCGCCCAATGCCAGTTTAGCCAATTATATTTCATATATATTCATTCATATATTTCTCGCGTTGCCTTGGTGGAAAACAACACATTTCATTCATTCAGTCATGATTGTAACTGTGTGTTCACAACACGCTACATGACAAGATTTGCAGTGATTGGCAATTTGGCTGTTTACACCAGATGAAACATGACACAAATTTAAATACAGCCATTCAGAAGCACAGAATAGTGCACTCACTGCACTCCAACGAAATGGTAAGGTTTATAATCAAATTAATACATAATAAACCTCTTTAACATTATTAAATGTACATGCTGAATCACTGATATGTGTTGGTTTGCACTGAGTCACAGTTCTAAAGTTCAATTTTACACTGTTTATTTTTATAGACCTGAGGAGAACTATCTGCTGCTGCCCTCTGTAGTATGTCAATAAATGTAATGTAAAATGGCATTCAAACTCACAATATTAGTATTAAACACTGAGTAAAGCACATGAGGTGATCATTATCAGTTTTCTGTTCAACTGCAAGAAATATAAATTTCAGGTGTTGGTTAGAACAAAAACTCCTTTTAGTATGTAAAACATTCCTTCTATCGCATGCTGTTGCTTTCATTTAGAACATGGTTTAAATCAGCCTTTATGCTTAACAGTCACTCACACTGTTGATTTCGTCAATCTGGCAACCTGTGCTTGTGTGTGTTTTGAACTAGGTGTGCAATACCTGGTTTAACCACTGAGTGTCAAACGTGCATATTGCACCTTTAATGGTTTTAACAATTTTAGGTTGATTGAACATAAAAAATTAAGTTGTCCCTCCCAAAAAAACACAGTAATTGGGTTTCAGTTCATTTTAAATAAGTAATTTAAACAAGCAGCAAAAATTATTTAAGCAAATGTGTGCATCATATTTAAAAATTATGTAGTCAACTTTTACCAGTCAGAAGTATAGCGAAAGCTTATCTCTTCGGAGACCATCTATCAAACAGCGATGCATGTTTTTTTCAATCTGACAGGTTTTGTACCCATAATGACCAGCCCTCCCCTTGCCCCTCTACCCGCAGGACACAATTACCACCTCTACACAGAGGACAACCTCTGTCATGTAAATGGTCCAAACCCCTTTGCATTAGACTGAAAAAGGCTCTCCCCTGCCCCTTGAATAGATTGTGTTTTATTTTTTTCCCCTGTGAGCTGAGCCACATTTAAAGAGACACAAACAGCTCCTGACTTCAAAGAAATGAACGTGAAATGACCTTTTCATGATGTGCGCTCATAGATGCTGAGTGCACATAAACACACAGATTTAAACTGACCTCTTCCATACATATTCATGCCCAAAGCATTCCCAGAACCTCACATATGTGGCCAGAGAGGGCCTGCTGTAATTGAGGTGTTTGAGTCTGTAACCTTGAGTGCGTTTCAAGCTTGATAAACACAACAGGTCAAAAGTGCCTCTGTGCGTGTTTCATAACAGAGCTTGGCTGATGCTTTGAAATCAAATATGAAATGGCTCATCTGATTGGGGACCAAAAAAAGCATCCATTCATCCATATCTACGCATGCTGTATAAGCCCTTAAACCTTGTTATCTGCTGTCTAAATAGAAAGTCCCCTTCTAAAGTGGCATGCTAACCTTCATAGAAGTTTGTGGTATTAATTATTAAAACAGAGACACAACTCACTTAATCAAATAAAAATTTATGAAATATAATTTATAATAATTTCATTTAATTTCATTGTTTACTGATAGGTTATTTTTTGTATATAGGATTAATTATAAATTAAATAAAAATTAATTATTTTATTAATTTATTAATTGAATTATTGCATATGTATTTATTATGTTAAATTTAATTAAATTTCATGGTACTCATATCTAAAATTAATTCTAAATTAAATTCAATATAAATTCAATTAAACATGATTAATAAATGTGCAATAAATTGATAAATCAATACATTAATTTGTTTTATTTTATTTAATTTATCATTGATTATATATATGTATGGAAGCAATTTGGGTTCCCAAAATAACCTATCAGTAAACAATTAATTTAAATTAAATTAAATTAAATTAATGATAAATATGCAATAAATCAATAAAAAAATAGTTTTTATAATTTATTTGATCATTAATTTTATATATGTATAGAAGCAATTTGGGTCCCCAAAATAACCTAAGTTAAATAAACATGATAAATACATATGCAATAAATTAATTAATATATCAAAACAATAATTAATTTTATTTAATTTATCATTAATTTTATATATGTAGAAGCCATTTGGCTTCCCAAAATAACCTACGAGTGAACAAATAAATTAAATTAAAATAAATTAAACTAAACGTGATTAATATATATGCAATAAATCAATAATAAATTAATAAAATAATGCATTAATTTTAATTTAGTTTATCAATAATTTTATATATGAAAGCAATTTGGGTTCCCAAAAAAACCTATCAGTGAAAAATTAAAATTTAATTAAATTAAATTAACGTGATAAATACATGTGCAATAAATATATTAATGAATCAATAAAATAATATTTTTTCATTTAATGCATAAGTTATTCTATACATGTATCGAAGCATTTTGGGTTCTCAAAATAACCAGTAAAGAAATTAAATTAAGTGAAACTAAATTAGACATGATAATTACATATGCAATAAATATATTAATAAATCGATACAATAATTGATTTTAATTTAATTTAATTTAATTTATAATTAGTTCTTTATATGTATAGAAGCATTTTGTGTTCCCAAAATAACCTATCAGTGAACAAATAAATTAAATTAAACTAAACGTGATAAATACATATGCAATAAATCAATTAATAAATCAATAAAAATATTTTTATTTAATTTTATCATTAATTCTATGTGTATAGAAGCTTTTTGGGACATCAGTACAATAATAAATAAACATGATGTATACATATTCTATCAATTTATAAATCAATATTTTAATTTAATTTAGAAGTATTTTGCGTTCTCAAAATAACCCAAGTTATTTATTTTATTTTATTTTATTTTATTTTATTTTATTTTTTAATTTAATTTAATTTAATTTAATTTAATTTAATTTAATTTAATTTAATTTAATTTAATTTAATTTAATTTAATTTAATTTAATTTAATGATGGGCTACTTTGGGAACCCAAAATACTTCTATATTTAAAATTAATTAAGTTTAATTAGCAATTAAGTTGAATAAATTTATATTTTATTATTTATTTATTAATTGATTTATTGCATATGTATTTATCATGTTTATTTGAATTTCATTATGATCAAGCATTGGTGACTTAAATATCCTGAAAGACACATGGAGTTGTGTCTCTATTTTAATTATTAATCAGTTATTAAAATAGCATTGCTTTGAAACTCCCCTTTTGGAACAACCTTACTATGATTATGATGTGGAATTCCACATATATATAGACAGTTCATTAGGGTTTGTAATAAAGCTATTATGTACATGTTTATATTTGCTTGCTTTGAAGCTATAATTATTATGAAAAGTACTATATAACACAAACTAAACTTGAATTTAATTACATATACTGTATCTTAGTATTTCCAATATTGAGTTATTAGAGTTAGATTGTTGGTTTACAAAAGGTTGTTGGTTTAATCCACACCAACAAGTGTACTACTTGGTGATTTCTGACTTCTAGAGAAAGCTGTATTTGTGTTTATTGTACAGGACTGGTTTGTTAGAGCAATCAATACATATTCATACATAAAATATAAACTTGCACTGAGATTGTGCATGTGGGTGGATGTATGTGTGAAACAATTTGTGGTACGACTGCCTTAGTAATTGCGTCTGAGAACACACAAAAGCTGTCTCGTTGCTATGTGACAGCAGCCGTTGAATGAAGGCTTTTGCTTGCCTTTGATTTGATTGACAGGTCTATTGTGGGGGGCGGGTGTTGACGTCCTTTACAGCACAAGAAGATGAAAGACGATGACAATATGTTTACCCGTATCATAGAGATTTCTTACGTTGAACATAATGTCGCAATCTGTTTTCTCAAAGACTGCCCATTAATATTGGGTTTGTTGTGTCCTTTGTTCTTAGTAGGAACATGGATATCACATCAAGACACATCAGATTTTTCAGGGATGGAATTTAGCATGAGATAGTCAAGCGTTCTTTGGATGGAAGCTCTATTACAGGAGAAAAGGTCTAGCGTGTGATGTTTCTCCGCGTCTAACAAGAGCTATCATGGTTGGCAAGACATCATTAGTGAGGGTGTGCTTGCCTGATAGACTGTCAAAGGACGAGTGAACTCATGAGTATCATTTTCGCTTACCTTTCTCTTACCCAATTATCTAAGAGAAGTTTCTTTTTTTAAATGCCTTAAACCAAAAGTCATAAGAGACAAAACTATTCAGCTTTCCGTCTTTCTGCTGCTGTCACCGCTGATTCGGAAATTCAGACATTATGGTGTCTTTTTTGCCTCTCACAGAAGCAAACCATTTTTCTTTTCAGCTTGTAATTTGACACCAAAGAGTGTTAAAGAAATGTGAACATTGTTATATTAACCCTTGTGTGCTGTTGTTGGGGATGTTTTCATCCACTCTGGGGTGATTTTGAGTCTTAATTTGGCTACAGCTTTCTCTGTGTTTTAGCAAATGGAATGATTTTTTTGGTGAATTTTTTTTTTGACACATATTTTGGGAAAATGCTATCAACGATTAGGGTTGGGCGATGTTGACCAATTTAACATCGTACAATGTCTAATGTGAAACATCGCGATGGACGATGGCATCGTCGTTGTAGACGGGGGTGGGGGTGATTGTTGTTAAATATCAATTAATTCATAACTAATCATTTAATTATAGCCTACAGTTTTCACTACCTGACCCACTTGATCTTTGCTTTACCCATAACCAAGCCATAAATAAATAAAGTTACACACAATATACCACCTGTCAATCATTTTTTTCCGCAGGACTCTGGCATGAATAGGCGGAGTGATCTGTGTTGTTATAGTGGCTTTTTCCCACAGCTGGTGGCGAAAACGAGAGTTTGTTTGGAGTTCACTGTAATTTGTATTGTAATTGATGATAACTTCTTTATTTTATTATTATTATGAAGAAATAATAACAAAAGATGCTAGGGCTCGACCTTTTTGGTCACATATGCGCCCGAAATTTTATGCCACCTAAAAATATATTTGGAAGCGTTTGTGCAAGTGCATAAATTGTTGCATTGTGACCTGTTTTCATTGCAAAATCCTCACCGCATGCGTGGATTTAGGAGACATTTATGCAGAATGCAGCGCTCAGTAACAGATTGTTATGTGAACTTGCTTAAGTAAAAAAAGCCTGCAATGCTTGCCCCGCCTTTGTGCTCTTCTTATTGGCCCACTGCTCTAGAACTGAACGCGAATGGATTGGTTAATATTCAGCTGTCAATCACTCAGTCAATGCCTTCTGCCTTCAGATGACTGGAGCTACAACCGCGAAATGTGAAGCGCTGAGGATGAATGGAAATAACATTGACAGATTTTGTTTTAGAAACCACCTTAAGTTACTAATAATAGCACTAATGTATAAATACTAATGTGCTGAATGTTAATCCACCGTTTACACTTTTTCCAAGAGTGGATAAATGACTTGCAGTGGCTTCAAGTCCACTATGAAAATAACTAAAGCCATTCACTGTAAATTCTGTGGGACAGGGTTTGCAGGTAACAGCGTTTGCCACTGAATCTGAATCCTCAGATGCAGTCAAGTGGCAGCTATATGTAAAATTTAACACAGCTCATAAGACAGTTATCGCTATTAAGATGACATGCAAATAGTAAGTTATATTTCAACATAAATGTGGGGTGGGGCGATGGATATCGATGCAGGCTCAGCATTGTGACGTTTATCGGCCATTGGCAATGGACAATGGCATCGCCTATCGGCCCAACCGTATCGACAATACACTCTGGGCAAATTGACTACCCTTTCATTATGTTGGTGGCTGTTTTTGCCCCACTGACTTCCATTGTAATGACATTTTTGATTGCAAAGTCATGACAGCATATAATCATGCATTTTTGATTGGTGCTGGTTTTCCCTGTTGAGAAGAGATCCTTTTTACACAGGCCTATCTAAAGGGTTAATGCTGCCAACTGATGATCAACTGTAAAAATGACACATTTTACCTCTTCCCAACAGGGAAAACCATCAACAATCAGAAATGCATGATTACATGGTGTCATGGCTTCGCAATCAAAAAATGTCATTATAATGGAAGTCGTTGGGGCAAAAACAGCCACCAACATAACGAAAGGGTAGTCAATTTGAACAGTACACAAGGGTTAAAGTCTACTGCTTGGTGATCCTGGTAAGCATTCTTGCCTCTTATTTGACCAATGGTGATTGGCAGCATCACATAGCCACAGCCATATCACCCTGCAGCCCAAGACTGGTTACTCACTGAAGCTAAGCAGGGTTGAGCCTGGTCAGTACCTGGATGGGAGACCACATGGAAAAAAACTAGGTTGCTGTTGGAAGTGGTGTTAGAGAGGCCAGCAGGGGGCGCTCAACCTGTGGTCTGTGTGAGTCCTAATGCCCCAGTAAAAGTGAAGGGGACACTACACTGTCAGTGGGCGCCGTCTTTTGGATGAGACGTTAAACCGAGGTCCTGACTCTCTGTGGTCATTAAAAATCCCATGGCACTTCTTGTAAAGAGTAGGGGTATAACCCCGGTGTCCTGGCCAAAGTCCCTTTATCGGCACTTTCCCATCATGGCCTCCTAATCATCCCCATCCATTGAATTGGCTCTATCACTGTCTCTTCACTCCACCAATAGCTGGTGTGTGGTGAGCGCACTGGCGCCGTTGTCCTGTGGCTGCCGTCGCATCATCCAAGTGGATGCTACACACTGGTGGTGGTGTGAAGAGACTCCCCTCATGATTGTAAATTGCTTTGGGTGTATGGCTACACACAATTAATGTGCTATATAAATACACATTACATTACATTACATTACATTACACATGCCAGCAAATGGATGAATTTAGAAATATAGATGTGGTCAAGAAGATCTGCTGGAGTTTAAACTAAGCATCAGAATAGCAAAGAATGGTAATTTACACACAAGTCAGTGTCTCCCAATCCTAAGGTACTTCTCAAATATTCTGGAAACTGATCAAGCTTTAGTCATTTTGTAAAACATCTTAATTCGCTAATTGCGGAGCAAGCATACAAAGGTGTATCCTTTGCAAAAGTGTTTTATTGACTAAACATGTTGCGTCTTCACATCTGTGTCCATAATCTCTACAGTTGAAAAATCAAACACACATTAATGTGAATATTAAGCATACAACTATTGTAAATTAGTTTTTTTTATTTTAAGACATTGTAATGATGAACACACTTGCTGTATGTATACAAAGCTGTAATTACAGAGAATAATTAATTGTTAATCATACGTAAAATAAAAAATACAGACAAACATGGTGTTTTGTGAAGGTTAAAAGTATTACAATATAAATGTTTATCTGTAATATTCAAGAATTTGGACGTGTAATCTGTCACTGGGGTGGAACCTTTTCAAAAGGGACACTTATGTACAGTACAGGTGGACACTAGTACCTTTAGGGGTGTTCTTACACTAGGCACGGTTATCTTGAACCGTGCCCAGGCACGATTGTACCCCCTTCCATCTCCCCCTCGGCCCACACTCACATTGTCGTCGTTAATGATATGACTGTTTAGTTTAACAGAAGAGAAGTGCTCTCCCTCTGTACGATCGAGATTGCTTTATTTGTATTATTTTGTATTATTTTTTGTCGTTTGTGATTGTGACACGCAGTCAAATATTTTGCGGAACAGATTTATCACTTTTGACGCTCATAAATGTTCATGAAGTCCTCGTGCTGCAGGTATTGGGAGGTTTGCTGAAGTTGAGGCTGATGAGCAGCGAGTGGTTTGTATGTTTATTAAACTGACAATTCACATTTATTAAAAGGTAAGAATGATTAATAATTTCATTTGAAACAGTCCCTTAAAAGTGACATTGTGTCTTCAGTTTCGGGCTCAGGCATGCTTTGTATTCACACTACAAGCATACCACACCAAACCCCAACCGAACCGCGCTCTGGCACACCTCTTCCAATCAGGCCAGGGCCGGCCAACTGAACCGCGCCTGGATCCAAATCGCAGCACTCACACTCAAACGAACAAGGAAATGAGGGTCAAACGTGCTGGGCACAGTTCGGATAGCCTAGTGTGAGTACACCCCTAGGGAATACTTTTGTACCTTAAAGGTTCCCTTTTGCACCTTTAAGGTACTAATAGGTACACATTTGTGCTGTTTTGGTAAAATATATGCCTTTAAGGACCTGCTAGAAGCAAAATTTGACCTTTTTAACAGGTACCACCCCAGTGCCTTTATTTCTAAATGTGCAAGGGAAATCAGTGATGAAGAGTGTTCATTAAATGCTGATGACTCTTTGAAGTTATGCTAAAGGAAGTGGGGATAGATCATTTCACTTGATTCAATTCCTCACCCTTCGCATCTTCTCCTTGTGTCCTTCCCATAAATCCTGAAGGGGTTGAGCTAAAATGCAAGGAAAGGAAGCGAGGAGATGAAACGAGGATGCACAAATAAGAATTAAGAAACACCCATTGTCCTTCTGGTCCTGGTCTTCATCCTCTTTACCCCTGCTCTACCTATTTTTTTTACATGTCTTTTTTGTTTAACACGCCTGATTTGGATAGCAAGCTCATTAAAAGATTGCTCCAAGAAGGAACTGTGTTCATGTTGACATGTCCCTACATAGTTCACTGCTTTCTATCCTTTGCACACTGGAAATTTAATGAAATGGAAGTTTTTTTACAAAAGGTTTGTGCTACACCACTGTTTGTAGCCTCTTAAGTTTTTGCCAATGTGTAATGGGTTATTTAATCCTAATCATGTGATTTGCTTAGAAGTCACCTTGCGCACAATAATAACCTTTGAATTGAACATGCTTTTAAACTGTAATCATGGCAGAATATCCTGTGATGTCCACCTCGCAGGGCACTTAAGGTTGACCGGAACAAACCTTTAAAGCTAAAAGAGAAACACAAAGTGGGCCAGATTGGTTGATCTGAGCGGTTTAGAGATCTGCAGATATGTTTGGATTTCCATACACAAGCATGTTTAAGTCTCCGGTACACTTCAAACAAAACCAAAAAATAACCAAAGAAAATCCAGCCGAAACTAAATTCTGTTTAAATTCATTTTGACAGTTCGAAATGACTCCCCAAAGCAAACTTTGACAGTTCGTCTTAGCTTCTAAATAACTTTGAGCTACCTGTGGTCCATGCCGAATTACGCAATCAATGCTCATGTTTTGGGACACCGCCTTCTTTGATGTGCGATTGCTTTTCTCATTCCACCGAGGTCAGACAGGAGAACAACATTTAAAACAACAACAACAGCAACACTAACCATGAATACACTAGAGAGTCGAGTAGCAGAGCTGGTGCAGATGCATTTTATTTGTTGTTGTTGATGAAACGGGTCAGAGAGGTATAGCTAGACTGGCTTGAGCCTATAGAAAATCAACAGTAGTTCAAATAACCAGTGAATCCTCAATGCAGATAAGCCACAGCAGCAGAATAATAAACAACTATTACATCCCTCAGCTAAAAACAGCAAGCCGAGGCTACAATACAAAAGTTAGACAATGTAAGATTGTAAAAATCTTTGCTGGATTAGATGATCCACAACCTCTGCCTTGACATCTAAACAGCAAGATCAGAATTAAACAACATTAATGTAATTTGTCCATCTAGCATTGAAATCATGGGATTTTTTTTGTGTGACATTTCATTGTTTAAACACCATGGATTTTGTAAAGTCGTGGAACAAGATTCGCCAGGATATGTCTGGAAGTGCATGCGCCTCATGTTTTAAGTTTAACTCTTAAGTTTTTTTCTTAAAAGATATTAGTCAGAGAGCCACAGCATCAAATACAAAGAATCATTAGACATCAGCTGCTCCAATGTAACAGCAAAACATAATTTGCTCAAATTTTCTTTCTATCTGATTAAAGTAATACAATTACAAATTCTTGCATTAAGAAAAAAAGAAAAGAAAAAAAGAAAAGAAAAAATAACATTATAGATAAAAGTAACACACATTAGTTCATACAACAATACAGAAAATATATAAATACAAATGTGCAAAAGGTACAGCAGTAGAAAAATAAAAAATAATAATACATTTATAAAAATAAATAAACAAAATAGAAAAACACACTCTCTATTCATAACTAAGTCAGGGGCATGGAAATAAATGTCAGCTATATACATGCATACATATACACACATACATATAAACATATTGATTATTTTTAGTTTTAAAGTGTAAGAGGAGGGGTTGCCAAATAGTGTCAAATTTTTCAGTATTACTGCATTGCAGTATTATCAGATTTTTTCCATTTGCTTAGACTGCATCAGATCATGCATCCGATGTACATAACTGGGTGGGGAAGGATTTTTCCAATTTAGTGTTATAAGCCTTTTAGCAATAAGCCTCATGTTTAAAGTCTGCATGAACCGGAAGTTGCTGAGACTTTCATTTCAGCATGTTGAAGTACTGAAACTGAATATTGAGTAGCATGTGATGCTGCCAATCACCATTGGTCAAATAAGAGCCAAGATACCAAAACGCTCACCATCATCCCCAGCCAGTAACCCATGAGTACTGTTCAAATTGACTACCCTTTCGTTATGTTGATGGTTGTTTTTGCGCCATTGACTTCCATTATAATGACATGTTTTGATTGCGAAGCCATGACAGCATATAATCATGCATTCTTGATTGTTGGTTGTTTTCCCTGTTAGGAAGAGGTAAAATATGTAATTTATTTTTTACTGTTGATCATCAATTGGCAGCATTAAGGCTTTAGATAGGGGGCTGGACTTTCTTTTCGGATCATTGCCTAAAGCGGAAAGAGACGGTATTAACATGCAGTTGCTATGGAAGCCCTTAGGTTGACATCAACAGAATCCAAATGTGGAAGCAGATGGTGAGAATTTTATTGAAGATTACTAAAACAATTTTTCAGTGAATTAACTTGCACTGATTATTAGGGTATATGCAGAAGGACTTTTAATTATTAGTAACCCAGTTCAAGCACTTCCAGTGAACTGTATGCCATTACAAAATTGCCACGTTTAAAGTATTTATTTATTTTTTTAATCAATGATCTTCACTTCCTGATTGATAAATGATATAAAGTGGGTCTCAGAATGTACAAGAAGCACTGCATTAATTTCTATAGTTCCATGCCATGTATTTAAAATATGAACACAGTATTTTCAATGGAGTCTCTGTGCTAGCCTGCTGCTACTGACGGCGCTTGCATTTAAGCAGCTTTTCATCTTGTTTTACGCTTGAACAACTAAATGAACCTGGAAGTCTTTTTAACTGATTATTTTAAAATTACATTACAACATCGATGCTGTAAAAAAACCCCATATTGAACTAAAAATAGTCGTATAAACCTTTCACCAAAAGTTTATCAGTTGTGAAAAAACACTAGCTGTGCATATACCCCATTATACACCCTAAAAATAACAACGAGCCAGCAAAATAAAATGTTGTAAATTTAGATTTTAAGTGGATTTTGAGCTATTCTATTAGATGTGCTTTTTTTTGGGGAGTTTTCTTTTAAGCGTGGAGCAGCACCAAACTCATTCACATATCTTAGACTTGTGCTTGACTCCATATGCACATTTTTCTCACTCATCTGTTAAGTTTGCATATGGATGATGCCAGGCAAGCCTAGCAGTCAGAATTCGGTTCACCAACAGCTTCACTCAAACGATTTGGCATAACAGACTGCCAAATCATGAGCGTCGCCTCGCTGCGCCGAGCACACAGCTGTGAACATGGCTACAGCAAAAAAAGTCCAAATCCAACCCTAATCTATAAGCTTTGTTCAGTTTGCAGACAGTTTGGTGGAAAGAGTGCTGAAAAATCCTACTCAAAAGTACCATTACTTGGCGAAAATGTAGCGCAAGTAGAGTAAAAGTATCTGTTGTAAGAATTACTCAAAGTATTAGTTAAAAGTACACAAGAGTAGTGCATACACTGTGAAAGGCTGACACGTTTACGTGCAATTTGTAACAATCTGTAGTGCGTATAATTATTAATAACTAAAGCCATTCGTCAATGTTAGTCTCACACTTTTAAGCCAAAAACTAAGCTTTTTTTTTTGCACTGCAACTGATAATAAACAGTCAAATTTGACCTCGTCCCAACATGAAAAACCACCAACAAGAATCAAGAATGCCTGATTATATGCTGTCATGGCTTTGCAATCAATCAATGTCATTATAATGGAATTCTGATACTTAGTTTAAACTCCAGCAGATCATCTAGACCAGTGGTTCCCAATCTTTTTTCCAGGAGACCCCTATTTTAACGCTAACATTTTTTAAGACTCCCCCCCCACACACACACACAGAAACATAACCCAAAAAAACGCACACACTGACTAGCATATAACTTTGAGCTAATGTTGTGTTTAATATATGCAAAAACAACAACTCGAAAATATTGACTTCCTCAACAACAGTTTGCACTTTTTTTTCCAAAACCTGCTGCAAATTTAACAGCAGCACATTTAACATCATGTACAAATAACATGTACAAATCTATCTGTTTAACTTGTTATTAAAAGGTGAAACATGCATACATGCACGCACACTTCGGAAAAATTTTTTGGGTTTACCAACTGTCTATGGGTGTCTGGTGCTCTGATGTCTCTTTAGTTTGCAGGGCTTCATGCTTTCATTCACTAGTCTGTCACCACAGATGACACACTCAATTCTTACCTTGTCCATTGCTTCAATGAAACCAAATTCAAGATAACTATCCAGATAAATTCTTGCATTCTTTTTAGCACATTCATTTTCATCTCCTGCCTGGCGCTTTGCCATATCATTTCTTTGGTGCATCTTTTTTTAAATTCGCTAATGTAAGCTCTGGTCTACGTTCCCACTCTCATGATATGCTGTAACATTCTCGTTAATGAAATCTCTTATCTTTCTATTTTTTTCCCCCCCAAATAATCAGAATTGAATTATTTAATAAATGAAATCAATATCCTTAAATAAAAAAGGAAAACGAAAGAAAAAAATAACATGAGTGTTCTTGGCGACCCCTTGAAAATCATTAGCGACCCCTAGTGGGGGTTGCGACCCCCCCGGTTGGGAACCACTGATCTAGACCACATCTATGTTTTTAAATTCATTCATTTGCTGTCATGCGATGCTGCCAATCACCATTGGTTGAATATAAGCCGAGATACCAAAACACTCACCGTCATTTCCATCCAGTATACTTTACCAGTTGTGTACTGTTCAAATTGTCTACCTTTTCATTATGTTGGTGGCTGTTTTTGCCCCATTGACTTCCATTATAAAGACATGTTTTGATTGCAAGGCCATGACAGCATATAATCATGCATTCTTGATTGTTGGTGAAGAGGTAAAATGTGTCATTTTTACAGTTGATCATCAGTTGCCAGCATTAACCCTTTAGATAGGCCTGTGTAAAAAAGATCTCTTCCCAACAGGGAAAACCAGCAGCAATCAAAAATGCATAATTATATGCTGCAATGGCTTTGCAATAATAAAATGTCCTTATAATGGAAGCCAGTAGGGCAAAAACAGCCACCAACATAATGAAAGAGTAGTCAATTTGCCCGGAGTGTATTGTTGAATATATATTTTTTCAAAGCATTTTCCCAAAATATGTGTCAAAATAAGAATGGTTACCAAAAATCATTCCATTTGCTAAAACACAGAGAAAGCTGTAGCCAAATTAAGACTCAAAATTACCCCAGAGTGGATGAAAACACCCCTTTACAGCACACAAGGGTTGAATATGCAAAAGTGTATTCAGAGCACTGAAAAAATATACTTCAGTAAAAATATCATTACTTGTCCAAAAGATTTAGTGCGAGTAAAAAGTATCTGCTTTAAATATTACTCAAAATATGAGTGAAAAGTAGCCCTTTTAAAAGTACTCAAGAATAGTAAGGCTGATCCCAGCAAGCACGCAACGATGTAAGAAAGTTTTGGAAAGTAACCAAAATCCAATGTCGAGTTAAAATCTTAAACCAACGTCATATTGACGTCAAATATTGAAGTTTATTCATCATATATGGCAACCAAAATCCAATGTCTGATAGACGTCATAGTGGTAACGTCCACACAACGTCCAGCTGAAACATCATTGGACGTTGATAGTAGGTTGATTTTAGGTTGGACGTAGGACATTAATGTCGGTCTGACAATGCGTTCTCAACCCGATTTTCATTTCCAAACACGATGCAATGTCCTCATGACATTAGGGTCAATTTGACATCATGTTGATGTCCTATGTCTGCTGGGATGCATTTACATGCATTTTTTGTATGTGTGTGTAAACATAACATTCTATAGTGCATTTAGTACAGTAAACACCCTTTATCTTTTCATCAGTGACATGCATTTAAACAGTCTCTCGATTATTGCATGTAAAGTTTTTGGACATCCTCTTGGACACTTTTAATGCTTCCAAATGGTTTGCCACATTTATTAAGTGCCCATGTCTTAGGTAGTTCAGTATGATGCGCTTTACTTTCTATCTGCAATTTGATTGGACAGGAAGAGACAAGACATAGACAAGACAAAATAGTGACTGTAGGTTGAAGAAAAATTGTGAGGTAAAAGTCCTGATACAGCACTAAAAATGAACTCAAGTTAACTCAAACTACTTAATTACAGTGATTTAAGTACTTGTAATTTGTTACTATACACCACTGCATCTGGACCATTGGTGTATCGGCGGTTTTGAGAGTTTTGCACCAATGACAATGTTTGTGTGTGTGAATTTTCCAACCTTCTGTGTCTGAGCAGCCCTTGACACGTGTATATCCCCCACATTCTCTCTCTTACTCTCCCCAGATATTTTTGGTTGCCGCCTTGAGCTGTACCTTACTTCAAAGATGAGCAGAGGTGCTTTGTTTTTATTTATTCATTCTCTCTTTTCTCTATTTATTATTCATTTGTTCCCCCTTCAGTCGCTCACAGACAGGCAGGCAGGCAGGCTGAGCTGATGTCACGGCTGTTTTGAAACAGAGGAGGAGCATCTGCCCGAGTCCCCTGCGATCTGGACTTGATGTCCTTCTGGCTTTTGGAACGAAGAGATCATTACCGAGAGCTAGCCTGACCTTGTGTTGTTGTTGTTGTTGTTGTTGTTGTTGTTTGGAGTGATTTTTAAGGGAAAAAATATTGGTTCTTTTCAACTGTGTAGCTTGTGTACAACATGTGTGGCATGCTGTCAAGCACCATAGACAACTGCATTTTCATTTTATAAAGAATATACTAGAATATTTAAATAGACAATCAAAAAAAAAAAAGGTCTCAAAAAGGCTTTTACAGTGATGCCATAGATGAACAGCCAGTGAACATTTCTTAAGGGCTGGTTTGCACTACTAATTCGGTTTTCTTGCTCTTTATTTTGGTCTATACCAATAAATGATGATAATAATAATAATAATACAAATACTACTACTACTACTACTACTACTAATAATATAAATAACAATACTACCACTATTACTACTACTACTAATGATAATAAATATTAAAAAAATAATATAATATAAGCAATTAATTAATATTGATTTACTATTAATAATAATAATAATAATAATAATAATAATAATAA
>CAIGQZ010010775.1:7827790-7841743 GCA_903798205.1 Danio tinwini
TATTATTATTATTATTATTATTATTATTATTATTATTATTATTATTAATTATTGGCGGTGTATTTTATCCACTGTGTAAAACATAAGCTGTATAAATTCATTCCACTGTGGCGACCCCTGATTAATAAAGGGACTAAGCCGAAAAGAAAATTAATTAATTATTATTATTATTAGTAGTAATGGTAGTAGTAGTGGTAGTATATACCACTACTACTCCTACTACTATTATTATTAATAATAATAATAATAATAGTAATTATTATTATTATTATTATTTATTTTTATTTAACCATGGTAAACATTTGTACTCTAATTGTTTAGTCTGAACTGAAAGATATTAAACTGTTGTGTAAAATGTTAATATTTAGTTTTATTCTACAAAAGTCTGATCTGATCCTTTTGGTTTTCATCCATAGATTTTAAACAAAAATTGTCATTTGGGATAATTGGTCAGAAAGACACGTTTTCAGGTTTCACATTGTTGGTATTGTTTTTCAAATTAATACAAACATATCTAAACATATATATTTTAATATTTATTTTTATATTTTAACATTTTATTTATTTTATTATTGTTATGCAAAAAAGTGTATTTTGATTTTATTGCATGCCTCAGTTTTTAATCTCAACAATTTTTCACATAGAACCTCTATTATTCAGACACATCAAATTGTTGTAGTTCTCAGAATACAATAATATTTATTGCTTTTTTGGAGGTTAAGATTGCAAAAGATCAATTGCAGAATCGCAGAAAAGGTCAAGCACTAGACTTGTAAGTGTATAGCAATGCATTTGTCTAATTGTCCTTTCAAAACGTAATACTGGGGACTGCTTGACAGCCGATGCTGCTATGACAATGATAATAGCAGAAAACAATTGAAAGAAAGTTTAAGAGGGTAATAGCTCCCAGCCAAGATGAACGCACGTCTAGAAAGCATGCTGTCAAAACCCCCTGACCTGCGGCTGAAATCAAAAAACACAAAAAGGAAAATGAATTTGCGCACGCTGGGCATTGTGGGAAACAGCACTTTTAGGGACATTACACTATAATGCCTCCACCAACCTTTAACTCCCCTCCTGTGCTCTTTCACTTATGGGGAGAGGAACCGCGTTCATCATCAGTGCCTTTTTTTTTGCGACTGTGGGGCTAAAACAATATAAATAACGGGGGCCTTGAAGGATTGGAGTGCTGCACTCTGACAGTGAGATAGAGTATTGATTGTGAGTGCAGTGCTAAAATTGCCTGCCTCCAGGCACACATGTTGGCAGTTCTCAGAGAATGTGAGGCATCCTCTGAAACACGAGAATGCTGTCAATGATGGCCATGTAGAAACAAAACACCGGAGATCTGCTGTTTGGTGCTGCATGCTACCCGCTTTATGACGTCAGTTTTTTTTCTTCCCCATTGAGCTGATATGCTGGGAGTTAGGGCATAAAATTCCTTTATTTTGACGATTAGGGCTGCACAATATAATGAATAATTATTGTTATCGGAATAATAGCACAGTAAAAAATGCTAGGTTTCACAAAATTCCTTCATGTTGACTATTAGAGCTGCACATTGTATCGAAAAACATTGTTGTCACAATAATAGTACACTAAAAATGCTGGGTTCCACAAGATGTCTTTGTTGATGATTAGGGCTGCACAGTATATCGAATAATTATCGTTATCACAATAATAGTGCACTAAAGAATGCTGGGTTTCTCAATTTCTTCATGCTGATGATTAGGGCTGCACAATATATTGCATAACTATCGTTATCGCAATAATAGTACACAAAAAAATGCTGTGTTACAAAAAAATTCTTCATGTTAACTATTAGAGCTGCGCAATATATCAAGAAATTACCGCTATTACGATAATAGTACACAAAAAATGCTGGGTTTCACAAAATTCCTTCATGTTGATGATTAGAGCTGCACAATATATTGATAAATTACCTTTGTTGTGATAATAGTACAGTAAAACATGTTGGGTTTCACAAAATTCCTTGATGTTAACTATTAGAGCTGCGCAATATATCAAGAAATTACTGCTATCGCGATAATAGTACACTAAAAAATGCTGGGTTCAACAAAATTCCTTCATGTTAATGATTAGAGCTGCGTAATATATTGAGAAATTACCGTTTTCACGATAATAGTACAGTAAGAAATTCTGGGTTCAACAAAATTCCTTCATGTTAATGATTAGATCTGCGTAATATATTGAGAAATTACAGCTATCGCGATAATAGTACACTAAAAATGCTGGGTTCAACAAAATTCCTTCATGTTGATGATTAGAGCTGCGTAATATATTGAGAAATTACAGCTATTGCGATAGTAGTACACTAAAAACGCTGGGTTTCACAAAATTTCTTGATATTTTATTTTTCAGGGTACTCCTATCGCGATAACGATACTTTTTTCGATATATTGTGCAGCCTTTATCATCAACATGATAGATTTTTCCTAATTGACATATTATACAGCTCTCAGAGAGTTTATTCGTCAAAACCAGCTCTGTTCTTGTCTTTTCCTTGAAAACGAATTTGAGCAGCGACTTCGACGCAATCCTCAATCGGTGACCTAGGCTCTTAAACCAACCGGTTCTCATTTAGAAAATGGATGCCATGCTGTCAGGGCAATTTTTACATGATTAAAAAACCCCTAAGACAACCTTGCATTACCTTGGCGCTCCATTAATAATGTACAGGAGGTTGATGGGACTCTAACAGTGTGGAGTGCAGCAAATCATGCCAACCTCAATCTCAAATTCATAACCCGCCTGTCCTCTCCCATCCTTGCTGAACACTGTGTTCCTGTGACAAGGTGTGATGTTTTGAGCCTTGATCAAGCTCCCCGATTGTGGCTGTTTGGAAAGGTTTTAAAGTTTCTTCTGGGGTCAGACGACCTTGCTGATGCTTGCTTTATGTAGTCTGCATAAAAAAAAATAATCTGTGGGAAAAAATAAATATATGCGAGTTCATAACTACAAAAACATTAAAAAGTATTTTGTTTTTGATTGATTGATTAATTGATTGATGCAGTGATTCTGATAAAGATTTCCTTTTCTGTAGTTCTTGAAGACTAGGTTTTGATAACATTTTCTGCTTACAGTGCATTATTCATTCATTTTTCTTCGGCTCCATTTCTGAGGTCACCACAGCTGAATGAACCGCCAACTATTCCAGCATATGTTTTACGTAGCGGATGCCCTTCTAGCTGCAATCCAGTACTGAGAAACACCCATAAACTCTCACATTCTCACAAACACACACTCTATGCCAATTTATTCAATTCACCTATAGCATGTCTTTGGGCTGTGGGGGAAACCGGAGCACCCGGAGGAAACCCACGCCGACATTGGGAGAACATGCAAACTCCACATAGAAATGCCAACTGACCCAGCCGGGACTCGAACCAGCTTCTTGCTGTGGGGCGACAGGGCTAACCACTGAGCCCTACAATAAATTATATTTTATTTATTCAGGATTATAATAGTCAATAAAGATGATAAAACTACATTTTTCAACATATTAAAAAACTTGAGTTCAACTAATTGATAAGAAAATTCACCTTTTCTTACAATTAAAAATAAAAATAATTTATGGATATAGTCAAATTATATATACAGTTATTTATTTACTATATTTTACTAATAGTCATATATTTAAAAAAGATTGGAAAATAATAATAATTAGGAAAACACAAAACTAAATGACTAACTTTAACAAATTCAAATGAAAACAAAAAACTGTACTTCATTAAAATATAAAAAAATTAGTTACTGTATTGTAATTAGGAAATATTTATATAAAATATAACTTTGGAAATATATATATATATATTAAGACTACGTTCTTTACATTATATTTTATTTATTTTATCTATTCATTAAGTTTATTAAAATTATTAAACATTTTTTTACTATAAAAAATAAATTAATTACATTAAACAAAAAAGAAAACTTTAACTAATTGGTCAGACATTTTAATTTTTTTTACAATTAAATATAAAATAATATATAATATAATAAAATATAATATAATATAATATAATATAATATAATATAATATAATATAATATAATATAATATAATATAATATATAAAGTCATTTATTTATTGTACATTTTACTAATATAGTCATATATTTAAAAAAAAAAGGTAAAATAATCATAATTCTGAAAACACAAAACACAATTTTTTTACTTTGACTAAAATACAAATGAAAACAAAAACAGTATACATTAAAAATATTAATACATTAGTTATTGTATTGTACTTATTGTATTTAAACTATACAGTAGTTATTTTCAATGTTCATTTATTTAACTGCCCTTTTGCCTGTTTGTATCTTGTTAAATAACTTGTGTGAATATGATTGCAATTTATCATACCTCCATTAGGGCGGCATGGTGGCTCAGTGGTTAACACTGTCGCCTCAAAGCAAGAAGGTCGCTGGTTCGAGTCCCAGCTGAGCCAGTTGGCATGGAGTTTGCATGTTCTTCCTGTGTTGGCCTGGGTTTCCTATGGGTGCTCCGGTTTCCCCCACAGTCCCCAAAACATGTGCTATAGGTGAATGGGCTTTATGCACACAGACTAATTTTCAGCCAAGCAGCCCGAGGGCTTCCGGTGAACTGGCTTTCCATTACAAAATTGTCACATTTAAGAGCTGATTTCTTTAAAAATCAACGATCTTCACTGCCTGTTAGATATATGATATGAAGTCCGTCTCAGATCGGACAGGAAGCACTGCATTAAATTCCATTTCCCCCCGCCATGTCTTCAAAATATGACAGTTTATTTTACCCCAGTATTTTCAATGGAATTTCTGTGCTATGTTGCTACTGATGGCACTAGTTTACAACGGTCTTTCATCTCGTTTTACGCTTGAACAACTAAATGAATGCTTAAGTCTATTTAACTGAATGTATTATAATTACATTACAACAATAATTACATTACTTGTGAAATTGAAAATAGTTACATTAAGCTTTCACCGGAAGTTTATCTTTGGCTTTAAAACTGTAGCTGTGCATAGAGCCCAAATTTGGCCGTAGTGTATGAGTGTGTGTGTGAATGAGTGTAAATTTCTCAGTACTGGGTTGTGGCTGGAAGGGCATCTGCTGCATAAAGCATATGCCGGAATAATTAGCGGTTCATTCCGTTGTGGTGGCCTCTGATGAACAAAGGGACTAAGCTGAAGAAACATTAATTCCATTATTATCAAATTTAATGGCAGCTATTCCACAGAGAAGATATAACAGTAGAAAATATACAAATGCATTTCGGTTTTATAGATGTGACTTTAAATAATTTTGAGGACTAATTATGTTTTTTAAAGTAACAAAAAACTAATCACTAGTAAACCATCTTTTGAGATGCGAGTCAGCAATGTATTTGTTTATTCCTCAGCTCTATGACATGCAGCTGAGAGAAATGGAAAGTCAACATTGCCTGTTTCCCGGAAGCATTTTGAGTCTTTTCTTGACAGTATCTGCATGCTGGTCTTTAGCGATAAGCTCCATCATGTTCGTGTGAAAAGGGGAGAGAACAAGAGGGAAAAAAATACATTGAATGGCTTTTAGGAAAGGCGTTTGTCTTCTCAAGAACACAAGGAGTAAGAGCATGACCTGAAATGGCAGTCCAGAAAGTGGCAGGTTGCTTCATCCCCCCACCCCCACCCTCAAAAGTGGCAAACGTGAAGCCACATCACTTCAAATCCCCCAACTCACATGGCTTTAGGATTTAAGGCTCTTTTATATCCTTCTAAAAGTGACAGTACTTTCTCCAAAGGGGCAGGGATAGCGTCGAAAGCTTTGGAAATCTGTCTTTTATAACGCTGCCATTGTGCGGGAATTGCTTTCTATATGGCGCACTCAGAGTACTGCAGTTGCTCTAAGAGGACAGCTGAGCTATATTATTGTGCACTTGGTTCAGGTCCAGTTAAAACACAATCACTTTCTAAAACATTTATGGTCAGTGCGGGACCAAAACAAATGGCCTTTTGCCTCAAGATATAGATTCAAGCGGACTCTATTTGGATTTAAAGTCACTCTTGCTGTTATGTTCAGGTAGCATACATGCACAATCAGTTGAAGTCAGAATTATTAGCCCTCCTGAATTATTACACCCCCCCCCACTTGCATATTTATTTTCACCAATTGTAGGTCTGACTGTAATTGATTATTGCTTCAGTTGTCCTCTGAATGTGTTTGCACTTTATTTTGGTTCTGCTCCATTTCAGCACGACTTCTAAGGTCATTGACCTCTTGATGGTCACAGTGTGCATATTGACCTCTTTTAAGCGCCAGACCTGACCCTGTGAGATTCATCTTAGTGGCTGACACGTGTCTAGTCAACACGGTGCATGCCTTGCCATCTTGACCTACAGCTCCTTGAGTCGCTCCCCATTTGCATTCTCCGAGTCAAGTCACGCATTGGGAGGATATCCCAAAATGCATTTTTTTAATGTGACTCTTCGGTGTAGGGCTGCACAATATATCATTTCAGCATCGATATCGCAATGATATCGAAATGAAATATGATCATTTGCAATAGTTACATTGCAGGATTTGCAATGCTGAGTCCATATTATAATATATAATTTGCATGTGTCTTTGAGGCCTGTGTAACATTGGTAACTTTAATAATGATTTATGTAATAAATTATTAAATTTTGTATTATTCAGTTACTATACCTGAATACTGTTAATGTGGAAAATGATAAAACACTGTTTGTTTTAATTGTAACTTTTCTCTCTTTTTTAATTATTTTTTTTTATTTTTTTTTTACATAAGTTATTCCCCAACAATTTAATCCCTTACAGATGAGAAAAAAAATTTAAGTAAATAAAACATAAATAAATAAATAAATAAATAGATACTGGCATAATAATTTATTTTCTTTACATTTGTACACCAAGACACATTGTAGCTGCATCAAATTACATTAAAGATAGATTAAGTAACTTTTTCCTTATTGTATTTATTTATGCTTTTTAATTTGTTTATTCAATTTTATGCAGATGCACTCCCACACATTTTAGTCTATATAAAATAATCAATTTCAATCCAAATCATCTGATGAGATTGTTTTCATATCGCTATATAATGCAGAATAACAAATATTGCAATGCTATATTATGAATTTATATTTATTTATTTATTTATTTATTTTACATAATAAGCTCCTCTCCAACAATTTAACTCCTTACCAATGAGGGAATCAGAAACAAACAAAAAATAAAATAATCAATATATCAAAGTAAATAACACATACATGAATAAATAACAATAAATATTAAAGCAAAATATAAAAAAAGTAAGAAAAAATAATTAAAATAGTTACTAATTTCTTTTCAGGTAATATATTTTTACATCAAGTTACATTGTGTTACATTGTAGTTGCATAAAATTACATAAACGATAGGTCAACAATACTGATCTCTTTTTTTAAATTTATGATTTTTCATTTTTTACATAATAAACGCTTCCTCAACAATTGAACCCCTTAGATGAGAGAATTGGAAACACATAAATAAATGAATAAAAATAAATAATATGGCAAATAAAATTAAGTAAATAAATAAATACAAATAAAGAAATAAATTAAAATAAATAATATAACAAAAATAAATAAATAAATATAGCAAAATAAATAAATAAATGATATAGCAAAATAACAATAAATATATAAATAATATAACAAATCAATAAATAAACAAATAAATAAATAAATAAAGCAAAATAAAAAATGAAAAACATGGCAAAATAAAAATAAACAAATAAATAAAAATACATATAGCAAAAAAATAAATAAATAAATATAGCAAAATAAAACTAAACAAATAATATAGCAAATCAATAAATAAATAAATAAATAAATAATATTGCAAATAAGTAAATAAATAAATAAAAATAATTATAGGAAAAAAAATAATAAAAATAAATAAATAAAAATAAATAATATAGCAAAATAAAAATAAATAAATAATATAGCTAAAAAATAAATTGTTACTGCCATCATAATTTATTTTCAGGGAATGTATTTTTACATCAAGTTGCATTGTGTTACCTTGTAGTTGCATTAAATTACCCTAATGATAGATTTAGTAACTTTTTCTTTATTGTATATATCTATGCTTTTTAATTTGTTTATTCGATTTTATGCAGATACACTCTCACACAGAATCATCCCAATCCATCTAAAATGATCAATTACAATCCAAGTCATCTGGTGAAATTGTATCGCAATATATATATCGCAGAATAACAACAATATTGCAATGCTATATTTTTCCAATATCGTGCAGCCCTACTTCGGTCCATTTCTGCTAAAACACCTTTTAACACTCTTCAGTAAAGTCAAGCACTTGTGGGTAAAAGAGAGAGGCGTACACTGTCAAACCACGGAGATAAACCTAGCAAACATGCTTAATTATCCAGCGCAACGGCTGTGTTCAAAGTGCACATCCGGGGGAGTTTAGGGAGGGAATGAATAAATCTAGCTCCAGTGTCGTACAGAAGTAACAAGTATTGATGAGCTATTCAGAGTGTATTTCCCAAAGGACGGGTAATTGCGGCCCCGTGTGCTCTTGTACTTGAGAAACTGCACAGGCTAAAATGAGCTCCTTACGTGACGTCACATGCTGATGAATGTTCATGTCTTCTCTCATCCCAAGTCCGTGTTTGTAAAAGTCAGCCTAATACAATCTTGGAGATTGGTCGGAGGGTAAGTGGGAGAGTAATTTGAAGATATACACCAGTGAAGAGCAGCTCGCTGGAGGGAAGATGCACCCATCAGCCGTCCATACTCATATTTTTGGTTTTGTTGTTGCTTGTTCAAACTACTTACTTAAAATGAGCTGAAACAACACAATTCTTGAGATTTCATTGGAACAACTTTATTATTTTATGTTCAGTCCACTTAAATTTGGTAAATGTGTATTTAACTTAATCGATTTGTGTTGGAACAATATATATATGAATTGTAAGAAACCCTGATAATTTCTTCATGCTGTGCCAACACAAATCTATTAAGTTAATGTAATTGTTTTACCAAATTTAAGTGGATGGAATATAACACAATTACAACCCAGGCTCATTTGCAGATACATACCCAGGTCTACATTTCTAAGGACAGTGAACATCTGGAGGAACATCTTCTCGCAGTGTTTTGTTTTTGCAAATCCACCAAAGGCGCTGTGTGCACTTTTTGATAGTCTTATATTTCTCTCATGCATCGTCTTTCTTGCGTTAATCCACCAGAGGGCGCAATATACACTTCAGCTGATCAGGCCAGCTTGCTTTCGACTGACCGACTGACTCACCCACCCCTTTCCCTAAATCCAACCGATAGTGTTTTCAAAAGCAATTTAAAAAAAAGAAAAGCCATCATGGCCGTGTGGTTTCATCACATCGTTTTCTACCTGTTGTTTATTTATTTTTTTATTTATTTATTTTTTGCTTTTGTTTTACCTGGTTTTTGGAACTGTTCTTTGCTGGACTCGAACCATGTTGTCGTGGTCAACTCTGCTCCACATCCTAAATCCGTCGACGTACATGGTGAGCCACTGGACAAACTGGTAAGACCGGAAAATTTGTCCGTACTGAGGTACAGTAAGTGGTCAGCTGGTAGCCCGAAATAGAGCAGAAGCCGTTGGCGGTGTTATACCACCCCATAGATTTTGTTTTAAAGACGAAATTCCGGCAGACGTACCACTGGCTGCATAATTTGTGATCTCCAGAAATATAGACAAGGGTACATACCCACAATAAACTGTGTTGAACAACTAAGTTGTCCCAAAAAAAACGTCAGTATTTTGTTGTTTCAACTCATTTTATGTAAGTAGTTTCAGCAAGCAACAACAGTCTTTTTTTTTTGTTTGTAAGCACCTAACTTTCATTTTCATACTTTCTAATAAAGCTACACAATATATTGTTTCAGCATGGATATCACAATGTATGAATCCGCAATAGTCACATCTGCAATGTGACAGGATCTGCAATGTCGAGTCTGGTACAATTGGGAAGTCATATCAATTTAACCCTAAAAAGTAAACGTTTATTAATTGTGTGTGCATTTTAAGGCCTGTGGCAGTGTGTTTTTAAAGTAAAGTTTAAAGTATTTGAGCACACACTTAATACACAGATACACTTCATTAGTCATGCACACACACACACACACACACACACACACACACACACAATTACACACAAAAAACATTTCTGTAAAATATTTGCACACAATTTATATGCGTTGAATTTAAACAAATTAAATGCAGTAATTCATTCATTCATTCATTTTTTTTGTCCCTTTATTAATTTGGGGTTTTAAATATGTTATACAGACACAATAATCATCCCAATCAATCTAAAATGATTAATTCCATATAAAGCTGTTCTGGTTATCTGCTGAAATATTGCAATGAAAATAGAAAATCAAGTAATATGCAATATCATGCAGCGCTACTTTCTAACCACCTCTATGGCATTTAAATGACCATATGCAGGCATTTGATTCTAATGAAAGAGGTTGTGATAATGAAACCAATAGCTGGGCTTCATGCATGATTCAGCAAAACACGCCTCCTTATTGCTTTAATTTTGTGTACTAAAGTATGCTGATCTTTGATTTTCCCAGTTGCTTCGAGTTGGAAAACCATCTCAAGGACACCTGCTAATCTTGCTTTTGTTTCTGCTTTAGTCTCGGGATCCGAGCACATGGAATAATTCTCTCATCATGATCGTTTGGTTGCTTATTTACAACATTACCGTGCAGAACCTTTGCTGTTCACAATCATTAGGTGCTGCAAAATTAGATTCCCGAATCATTAGACGAGCGGGGATTTTTGTTGAAGGGGCAAGAACAATAGACTGCTTTTGTTAGCACTTCTGTCTGGGTGTAAGAAACCATCACAATTACGCGCACCGAAAACGGCTGTAATTATGGTGAAAGCATTCGTCTTTTTTCCTCCCATTAAAAGCTTCTCGGCGTATCACACTTATAGTCCACTGAACGGGGCTGTTTTTCATTCGGCTCGCCCTGTAAACACTATCTCATTTTGCTGATGGCTTTCCACTGGTGACAAAACGGCGTCTGAAAAAAGACGGGGCCAAAAATGCCAGCTAGCAATCTTTGGGTTGTTTTATTGTTCTTTTTGCAGTTGCGGCGCGCTGCTAATCGTATTTTAGCTGCAGCGAGTGTTCATTAGCATGCGGCTCCACGCCGGGCCTGGAATCAAAGGCCTGACCGTGTCCTGGAGGTGGGCTAGCCGAACACATGCTCGGTTTGTGTTGTAGTTTTGCAAATGAATGGCTTGATGCTAATCTGCACGGGAAGATAAGAACACGGCTACAATTAAAAACACATTAAAAACAGAAAAATAATCGCAAGCCCAAAACATTCCAGGCGAGTTCAATAATTACATCAAGCAGCGTATTCCCTGTTGGAGGAGCAATTTCTGATTAGACTTGAACGTAGTTTATGTTAATTTCATTATGTTTGAACATTATGGGGGGGGGGAATCCGTGCGATAAGTAACTTTTTAATGTTCTCGCTGGGTTTAAAATGGGAAAACAAAGAGTCTTTTCTTACAGTAAATCTCAAAGGTAATTTATAATGGGTTAGCGGAGCATATGTAGCATGGGAAGGACAAAAGGCGGGAAACGTGCATAAATTGACCAGAGCGCTTGTGTTCATAAAGCAGCCAATTTAAATGTAGTGTTCGGCTAATGAGGCTGCTTTCCCCTTTGAGTGCTTCCCTCCCCTAACTGACCTATTGTTGCCGGTGTTTGTTTGTTATCTTACTGTGCTAATGACATCTAATCTCAGTTGTAGGCCTTCTCCTTCCGGACTGTATATGCTTTCATAACGCTGCCTTTAGCCAGTTTAATGGCTGCGTTCATTCATTCTCCCTGTACTTTTGTTTCCTTCAGAGACGACAGAGCATCTGCCGTTGCGGTTTCCCAGTTTTTTTGAACTCGCCATCTGAACCTTGACCTCCATCATAACCTTGGTAACCATTTCATCTTTTATTTCTCCCATCATTGATCCTTTGTTATGATTTTCCCTCTTATGTTTGCTTTAGTTATTTGTGTATAAGTCTTGTTTTATTCATGTTCATTTCTCAACCGTATTTAAAGCCATAGTTCAGCCAGAAATTAAAGTTTATTTACTCATCCTCCAACTGTTAGGAACCTATTTGAGAGTCGTTTAAACACAAAATAATACATATATATTTAAATGCTGGTTGTCGGAACTCAATGACTTCCATAGTAATTTTGTTTTCCTATTAAGGAAATTGGTGCCAGCATTCTTCAAAATATCTTCTTTTGTGTTCAACTGAAGAAATAAGCTCAAAACTCTCACGAGGGAGAGTAAATGATGAGGAAATTTACATTTTTCGGTGAACTATCCCTTTAAAGTTATACAATGAATTATATACTTTTTAGTTTTTATAAACTAGTGTTTTTCCCCCTCAGACATATTATTATAAGCATTTACCTTAAATCTTTGATGAATTAACACAAGGTGTTGGATGATCAAGATCAAGCTGAACTCTCTTACTCTTTTTAGTTTCCAAAATCTGCCACAAAATCTATTTTTAATTAGGTTTAATCATTTGCATAAGTAGAACAGAGCAGATCTGTATCGCTAACAAACATGTAGATAATAAATCAGCATCCCACTTAGTTTTTTATAAACTAAATAAAAAGTGTTTTTTCCCCTCAGACATATTCTTATTATAAGCATTCACCGTTAAAATTTAGATACAGGGTATTGGATGATCAAGTACAAATTGAACTCTCTTACTCTGTTTACTTCCAAAATCTGTCACAAAATCTATTTTTAATTGGGTTTTATAATTTGCATATGTAGACCAGCTAAACAAACAACCTGCATCCCACTAGCATGAAGCAGATGGATAAACACACACAGGTGTGACAGCTGACCTTAATAAGCCCTCTTGGAGTCTGACCTCCGCATCCAGGCCTGTCCTGTGATCACAACTGAGATGGTGCTCCCGACAGCTGTTTTTATATCGGCTCTGAGCTCTGCAATCACGTACATGTGGCTAGCTCGACAGGTGTGCTATGATGTGAACAGGATTCAAGGGCGGCTGGAACGACAAGAGCGTGCGCTCTTTTGTAAGGGTTCAGGTAGCCAGGGAAGGTTCACTACAGTCATTTTTGGCAAAGAAACAACATTTTTGTCATCATGCATTATTTTAGGAAAATGAAGTGTCAGTATAGTGCAGCGCAGGCCACGTTGCTCTGCTGACTTCATTAATCTAAGAACATCTGTGTTAAAAACCCCACTGATGTCATTCACCATCATGTTTAATTAAAAGCGGTTAATTGCAGAACTTAAATTAATGGAGTCCTAAATTATGCTTTCCGACATTGCTGATTATTGCTAATCATGTTTTGTACACAGTTTATCAGATTTTCTGTTTCTGAATGGACATAGTTTCTTAGTCAAATAGCAGTCATGTGAATTTTCAGTACTACTGTAGGTCTTTAATATTTGTGTTAAGATTTCATCTTTTATCACAAGATCAAAAGACAATTTTTAGCTATAATTTTAAATTCTAGATGTTATTCAGTAGCATGGTATGTATTATATGGTATTAAAATAATCAATAAAAATAAAATAAATAAATAAATGATTTGTCAACAGTTGTATGCCTGTTTTATTAGAAATCATATTATAAAATGTAAAATAAAAATAAATAAATACATTTTTGAACAGTTGTATGTCTGTTTTATCAAAAATCTAATTATAAAACAAATAAAATTAAATATAATAAATACATAAATGATTTGTGAACAGTTGTATGCCTGTTTTATTAGAAATAAAATTTATTTATTTATTTAAAAAAAATGTTTGCTCCATGAAAATATTTTTATGGAAATTATTTGATTATTAGTTTTTTAATTAAATTGTATATATATATATAT
>CAIGQZ010010775.1:7844362-7874352 GCA_903798205.1 Danio tinwini
TGTATGTATGTATGTATGTATGTATGTATGTATGTATGTATGTATGTAGCATAATTTGAATAAAAAATTTAATCATAAAACGGAAATCCTACAAAATCTTGGAAAAAAATGTAATGCCCAATAAATGTCCCATTTAATCAGATTTTTTCAGTAGATTTTTGTAAATTTTACCTTGATTTACAGAAGACATTTTCTAAAATGTCATTTGATGAAAACATTTTTTATTCACCGTTTCTCACTTGTGGAATGATCTTCCCATTTCCACACGGACTGCAGATTCAATGGTATCATTCAAATGACAACTAAATTCTTTTACCGCAAAACCCCCTGTGAACAAAGCCTTTTTATGTGCAATTCACATGGGGCATCAGCATCCACGATTGACGAAGCTGATGCGATCATCATAGCAGTGCTAGCCAAATTAGACCGCAGTATGAGCTGGGGTATTTGCAAAAAGCAATTGATTGGCTGCAAAAAAAATCTGATTGGCTGAAGCCTCCGTTGACGCTTAAACTTTATAAATTCCCAACATCTGCATCGAGCAACGACACTGAAGTGGTGCAGACGGATCCACGATTCAGTTAGTCAATGCTTGGCATCACCCATTCAAAATAAATGCAGAGCATTGACGCTGATAACCCAAGTGAATTGGGTGTTTCTTTAGCGCTTAATCCTCTGAGCACAAACAGTTCCTTTGCATAATTAGCACTTCTTGTGTGTATTGCAACTTCTTGTTGAATCACTGAATGCCTGAATGTTATTTTTCCATCTATATATATATATATATATATATATATATATATATATATATATATATGTGTGTGTGTGTGTGTGTGTGTGTGTGTGTGTATACTGCCTTAATCCTTCGTGGCATATATTCTACAAGGTACTGGAAATATTCCTCAGAGATTTTGAATCCCAGTAGATGAGCAGTTTCTAAAATACTCAGACCAGCTCCTCTGCCAACCATGCCACATTCAAAGTTACTTAAATCACTTTTTTTCCCCATTCTGATGCTCAGTTTAAACTGCAGCAGATCGTCTTGACTGTTTACATGCCTAAATGCATTGAGTTGCTGCCATGTGATTGACTGATTAGAAATTTGCGTTAACAGGCATTTGGACAGGTGTACATAATAAAGTGACCGGTGGGTGTGTATATATGCACAGTTGCTGCACAGTGTAATAGCTTAGTCCACTATAAAGCATAGCCTACATCTTTAATTATATTTTCTTTTCTTGGTTCAGTCATCACAGACGCCTATACCCTATACTCTAAGGCCGACTTGATACAACGTCAGGCCAAATTGTTCATGATAGCTGAAACTAAAATGACAATCTTCTAATCTCATGCAAGGATGCACATTTTAGTTTGTTTCGTGCTGCAAGTTTTTAAAATTCTGCGCCAGCATGTAATTATTTATCAAGTCACAAGAGATAATGCATGCATACGCATACTCATAACCATCTCTGCTGGACAGAAAAGCCGGCTGAAAACAAATATTAGCGTGAGGTCCCTTGTGATGTGATAAGATCGCCTCTGATGAAGCGCCTTCGACTTCATTCTCCACCAAACAAAACCACGTGTCAGGTCTGTCTCGCTTGCTACGGTTCAGCAACTTTAGCAAATATTAAATATTTATTTTGCGCTCAAGAAGAAATGAGTGACGGTTGTGAGAAAACACTGCGCACATCAAAGATGCTCTTTCCTTTTAAAGCTCAAGTCATCTTTACACACTCTGGTCATGTTCAACACTACTTTGCGCATAGAAATAATAAAGGACGCTGCATGGAAAGTCTCATTAAATGCTTTTTTTTGCAACACAAGATGTCAGAAATTGAGATTTCATGTAATCCTGAATCTCCTAAATGACTATTACGACAGTAAACCTGGCTGTCTGTATCCAACACGCTTTCACATGGCCTCCGGCGGCGTGCCGAGATGCCAGACGGCTGCAAGGAATATGTATTTGCATGGATATCTGTCTCCATGCTTCACGCTGACGCCTCTTGTGAAGATACAGGGTTTCATCAGTTTGCTTTGTCAGACTCCATTGTAATTCCAAACCAGGTACAGGGAGGAAGGGAGCTTTAAACATTAAATCAATGAAGGCTACGGACACCAATCTATGGGAAAAAAAGGGTGGGGGGAAAATCAAAATTTGAGGCAGTTGCGCAGGGACCATCTCATTTAACTGGAGCTCAGAGGCATGCCAAGATTAATATACCTCGCCTATTTGGTTGCATATTGCATATCCCTCCTCGACTCAAGTCTGTCTGGGCCGGCAGGCCCCGCAGTAGCACAGATCATTTTTAAAGCGCTTCATTATTTCACCAACCAATCTCTCTCTGGCTCTCTCTCGACCAGGTCTCTCCATTGATTTAATTAGTGTGCAGAGAGAAACTGTGCGTTTGAGATGTTCCATGATCTTTATTATGTATGCCGGAGCATCATTTGGTAATCTGCACCATGTCTGCTTTCTTTATTGGCCGGCGGTGAGGTGGACTCCCGAGGAGCCTCCGCGTGACGGCCACCGTGATCATGATAAAGTATTGGTGGGCTTTAGAGTCCTCGCTTTTCGTTTTTATTTATTTTATTTATTAATCTGCATGTGCACTCATAATACCGAGCGCAATCAGGAACAAGAGTGGAATTGGATAAATTAGTAGATCCCGAAGATGGACCCTTGAGGAACACCATTGCGTGGAGACAGTGATTAATGCACATGACTTACCTACACTTTATTAATACTTAAGGCAACACTTCATCATGTTTCAGCAAAAATTAGTGCCTTTTTTCCTCCCAATAAATAGATTCGTAAGAACAGCTGTGAGCACATGAACACATGCAAGTCCGTGATTTGGTCAGGAGGGGAGGAATGCTGAGCAAGTTTTCCTGGATGAATGGGCATAGCATCTGCCTGCATGGTGTGCTGGCAGAGTTTCTGAAATGAAATGAGCTAATCAGTTTGTGCCATGCTTAATTTAATCTCCCTGGTGCCACGCTATCGATTTGAGTTTTGACTCCTCTGATTTGCGAAAAAGAAGAAGAATAATGTCATAATGGTAATGAGGTCATGTTATTAAAAGGGTGCAGCTACTGAAATGTTCTTACAAGGTTTTTGTTTTTTTTTTTCTCCAAGAGTTTTTAAATTCAATTTATATTTATGTCTAAAGCGCTTTTACAATATAGATTGTGTCAAAGCAGCTTAACATAGAAGTTCTAGTAAACTGAAACTGTCTCTGTCCAGTTTTCAGAGTTGAAGTTCAGTTTAGTTCAGATCAGTGTGGTTAAATTTTCACAGCTGAAAGTCCAAACCCTGAAGAACAAATCCTTCAATTTGAAGCTCCACAAGTCCCAAACCAAGCAAGCCAGTGGCAACAGTAGTGAGGAACAAAACTTCACCAATTGACGAAAGTGAAGGGGAAAAAAAATCTTGAGAGAAACCAGGCTCAGTTGGGCATGACCATTTCTCCTCTGGCCAAACTTCTTGTGCAGAGCTGCAGTCTAGGCACCGAAGGCTGGAAGACACTGGACATCCATTGTGGAGAAGCTACAGGTGTGAGTAGGTCACCAGCAGGTGTTCAGTCTGGCCCACAGGACCAATGCGGAGACTCATTTGTCACTGGGTCTTCAGTCTTCTAATCCTCCACAACCACCACCACCACAGCATCTGCTCAGGATACCGCCTGGTCTATGATTATGGAGACCTCTAAGACTTGATATAATGCTTTAACTAGTTAAGGTTGGACCCCCCCCCCCCCCCCCACTGACAAAGGCCCAGAATTGATTCCATACATGAGCTCATTTGTCCTATTTTGACTGCTATGCCATCATAAATTGTGAAAATAACCCATCAAAGAAGGTTTTAAGACCAAACAGAATTCTTTGTTGGCTGTCGTGACACTTCAGCTTATCAGTTTTGGCCAATGCAAAGTGATCAGCAAAGAGTTCAACATCCAGCTCTGCAACTTTAAAAACACAAATAACAGTATCACCATTTACACACAAACACACCATACCTGCTAACATTTGTCTTTGAAAATCCGGGAGAGGGCACAGGGGGTGGGGGGTGTTGGGGTAAGGGGGGTGAGCAGCAGAGCGACTAGAAGGTGTGCCTGGTCTGTCGGCGATCCGTCAGTGTTACGCCCCATTCACAGGGGGCGTCAGCTTCAACGCTTCCAATTCACTTTGAATGGGTGACGTCTGGCGTTGTTAAACTGCATTGTGGATCTGTCGGTGCCGCTTTAGTGCCGTTGATCGATGTAGAATTTGGGACTTTCTCAATTTATCAAGTGCCGACGGAAGTGCCAGCCAATCAGATCGCTGTATGCAAATACACCAGCTCAGACAGTAGCCGATTGCTGACTAAATTCATTGGCAGACGCTGCTATGACAATCGCGTCAGCCCCAACTTCAGACACTCCCTCTGTCAAGCATTGACGCTGAAGCCCCGTGTGAATGGGTTGTTACCAGATTGTACCAATCACCTGAGGACCGGGGGAAGAGGTTGAAATTCCGTGAGTTTTCCGGGAGAAATGACAAACCTGGAGGTAGGTCTGAAATACGGGAGACTCCCGTATATGAAATAGGGGAGACTCCAGGTATGCCACACACACACACACACACACACACACACACACACACACACATACACACACACAAATAAGTAACTCAAATTTTGAAAAGTCAAATGATCAATATTGTTAATTAAATAAAGGTTTCTTGATCACTAAATCATTATTAAAATGATAACTAAAAGATCATGTAACAATTGCGGTCATGAAGTAATGATGCTGACAATTCAGTTTGGGCAAACAGGCTACAACTCCATTGGGACTAAAACAATAATCAGCATGCAATTATCTGAAAAAAAGGTAAACAAAAAACAAGCTTTGAATGCTTTGACTTCAGTGTTATGAAAGAGAGCTGATAAGCCAGTCGTCTGCCACTGTCTAAACTGCAGAACTGCCTTAAAGTTGAATCACATCCTTCAACATTGACATTCATACTGGACCTAATTGAATCAACATTGAACTGACTCAAAATTGGTCCGAGAAATGACTTTGTTGTCTTCTGTGGAACTGCTTATTGATGAACTGAACTTGTTTCACTTTTAGATAAATGATTGTGCTGTTTCAAAACTATTTTTTTTTATACCTTTAAAGGGATAACTCTCCCTAAAATGATGAAGAGAATTTATTCTTCCTTATGTTGCTTTTAACCTTTATGACTTTCTTACATCTGTTGAACAGATAAGAAGATATTTTGAGGAATGCTACAGTACTTGCTGGCATTTATTGACTTTCAAAGTATAGGAAAACTTTACTTTGTAAGTCAATGTTTTTTCAGCTACTACCATTTTTCAAAATATCTTCTTTTGTGTTCAGCAGAAGAAACAAACTCAAGTAAATGATGGCATGATTTTTCCACTTTAAGGTGAATGATTCCTTTAATCTGTATTGTATAAAGCACTTTATGACATGTCAACGTGATGATTTTAATATGAAAATATTTTGGTTCTGATTGGCAATTGAGATGAACTGAGAAACAGAGATGAATCGTTATATATGAATGGATGGCATTAGATAAAAAGAGGGGCCGGTGGGATGCGAGTTAAAGAACCAGAGCAATATAAAACCTCATTACTGAGGCATCATGGAAAATGTGTGCACTTTACACTCCGTCTAGCAGCTCTTTTGCTGGATAAGCACAGCTCTTGTTTGGCCCTTTGTAAAGGCCTTTCATTAGGGGGCAGTTTTCAGCACCATCCTTTTAGTACAGGTGACACCTGCTGCCATCACCTCTACACTTTTTCTTTGTCTTAGAAACTCATTCAAGGGCTGCATGTCTATCAAAGGTGGTTTCTTCGTTTTAATTAGTCTCTTACGAACTGTTTAGAGTCATTAGCTTCATTCAAGAAACTAGCTAGCCATCTAACATCTAATATAGGCAGCATTCAAAACAAATGGAGCCTATTTAGTCAATGATTTGCAATGCTTTACAATAGTTGGCAGATATGTAGAAATATAAAATATTTTCAAATGTAAAAAGTTAACTTAAATTACAACAATTTTACAATATTATTGTTTTGTTTAAAGGTTACATGAAATTAGTATCAGTATTGTTATTTTTTAGGATATCGATAAGCTAGTGTGCTCAAAAAACGATGACAAACTTCACGTTTAGAAGATATAAAACATATATATATATATATATACATGTAAAGCTTGTAGTTTGGCACTTCCGCCTAAATGAATCAATGGTTTTATTCACGTCACACATCAAATCATAACCAATCAAATGCTTTCTAGTATCTGACAGTCCCTGCCCCCTTCAATGCGGTTCTCATTTGATGCACTTGAGCTCAAACACTCTTACTGGCAGAGCGGTGATCAAACAAAACACTATTGGCTGTTTTTTAACAGGGAGGAACTACACTATGTCCCACCCTCTTGTGTTTTGGTTGATTACGTCAAACATCGGATATACATGCACATTTCAAAGCACTTCAAGGGACCTTTAATAATTACTTATGTAAATGTATAACAACTATTTTTGTTTATTTATAAGGATTAGGCTACCTGACCATAAAGCCTTTTTGTGCTGCAGAGCGTTTTTGTAGTGTATAGACCAGAGATCACCAAACGTGTTCCTGGAGGTCCGGTGTCC
This sequence comes from Danio tinwini, assembly GCA_903798205.1. NCBI lineage: Eukaryota > Metazoa > Chordata > Actinopteri > Cypriniformes > Danionidae > Danio > Danio tinwini. Next base: position 7,851,035 of record CAIGQZ010010775.1, read on the forward strand.
TGCAGATTTTAGCTCCAACCCTAATCAAACACACCTGAACAAGCTAACCAAGGTCTTACTAGGTATACTTGAAACACCCAGGCAGGTGTGTTGAGGCAAGTTGGAGCTAAACCCTGCAGGGCACCCGACCTCCAGGAACAAGATTGGTGACCCCTGGTATAGACCATTTCAATGTGGCAATGTCATTGGCCCATGAACATGTCCTGCTTATTGCCAAACTGTTTCATAAATGTAATAAAAGGCAATTTAAACATATATCTTAATGTTAAAATGGCTGCCATACCATTATTTAGCAATATTTGAACTGTTTTGTATTCTTGGAAGCTATAGAAATTAAAAATGTGAAACAGGAAATACATTAGGACCATTGTTATTGGTTACATCCCTCAAAATGTTCTATAGTTTGTTTGTTTTTTCAGTCGTTGCTGTGAGTTTCCTTGTTAAGTCTTTAGCAGATTATTTGTTGACAGTTGTGCGGCATTGTCCCGCCGTACCTTCATTGTGATTGGATGGCTAGCTCAAAAGTGACACTGGTGGACGCTGTGTTTTTCTACTTGCAAAAAATTTCTAGGCGCTCAAAAAATATTGCGCTACCACTGACAAAAAAATAGAAAACAAACATTCAGCTTGAGGAAAAAAAACACTTCAGTGGAGACGTAGCCTTAAAGGTGCTGTATGCAAGTTGTTTACTCTTCTGAAGCATAAAAATACCATAATATGTTTGCAGATATTTAAGAAACATGCTAAGTAAATATCTAAAAGCTAAAAAACAATGCTGAAGTCAGATGTTCTGCATTGAAAATGTGCGTTACATGCCAGAACGTCTGTCTTTTTTTTACTTTATTTAACCCACCCAATGCCACTTTAGCCAATTATTTCAGCAACTTGGGTTGCTTTGGTGGAAAACAACGTATTTAATTCATTCAGTCAGAAAAACTCTCAAAGTATGTGTCCATGACCGAAATGCTGACAGTAGCAGACTCCGAAATGAGACGCAGATTCAGAGTTCCACGAAGTTATCAGTTAGCAAATAATATAAATATTACAAACGTAAACATTAGATGAATAGGTTACATTGTAACCTCGTGTCCTAACAACACGCTATGTGACGTGATTTGCAGTGATAAGCAATTTGGCTGTTTGCACCAGATGAAACACGACAAAAAGAAGCATAGAATAGTGCACTTACTGCACTCCAATGAAATGGTAAGGTTTATAATCTAATTAATACATATTAAATCTCTTTAACATTATTAAATGTACATGCTGAATCACTGATATGTGTTGGTTTCACAGTTCTAAAGTTCAATTTCACACGGTTTATTTAATTTTGAAGATCTGAGGTGAACTATCTGCTGCTGCTTTCAGTAGTATGGCAATAAATGTCATGTAAAATGCCATTCAAAATCACATTGTTAGCATTTAACACTGAATTAAGTACATGAGGTGTACCTCAGGCGATCATTGTCAGTTTTCTGTTGTTTAGTTGCAAGAAATAGAAGCTGTTTCTAAAATGCATACGCCAGCTGTTGGTTAGAACAAAAACTCCTATTAATATGGAAAATATTTCTTCTATCACATGCCATTGCTTTTGGTTAAAACACTGATTAAATCAGTCTTTAGGCTCGATAGTCAGACATGTGTTTTGAACCACGTGTGCAATACCTAGTTCAACCACTAGGTGTAAGACTTGCATACTGTACCTTTAAAGTATTAAAATAATTTATCCCAATTTTAAACTACTAAATAAGATCTTTAGGCTTATGCAAAACTACTTTCATCAGACCGTATGTTTCGTGACTTACATAGTACAACAATATAAACGGATGAATGGATACATTCCAAATAAATGGATTGTTAATGGATTAAAATACATTACTGCCTTTTTCCTATGTATGTATATATATATATATATAATGCACAGATATGTTTTCTAAAGTACTGTGATGCAGTAAGAGTCATGGTTCACTGTCACAGCAACTACTTCAATGTCTTTCATGTTGGAAATGGAATCTGTCATTGAAAGCAAAGATTGAAGGCCATAAATGCATAGAGTCTGAGCATTGATGGCGTTGTGAAGGAGCGGTCAGCACAGCACAGCACAGCACACAAATTATCATTTCACATCTTCAGAAAAGACTCCAAGGAAAATACAAAACTGAAAAAGCAGCAGCAGCCAGTCCTGAATAGCAAATGCGTGTGTGGTGCACAACACATACACATATACACACACACACACACACACACACACACACACATAAACAACGTTACCAAGCAAGACATTAAAAAACATGTCCTTGCATAAAATTTGCACCAATAAAAAGTGCAGATGCAGAAAATGCAGCTGAAAAAAGGTCAGCGGCATAAACCGGATGCAATTATAACAATGCTGGCTGCCCCCCCACCCCCCCCAGTCTGCGCTCGGCTAATTAGCCAACAAACAAAGTCTCTCCTGAGTCGGTATTTAAAACAGTGTCTGCACCCTGTGCTCCAGTGTGGTAGTTTTCCCAGATTTACTCACAGTTCTGTCTGGATCTACAGAGACCGGCAGACTGCTACGCGCTTGTCCAGACTGCGGTTGAAAAATACAAATAAATAAATAAAAATAATAAAAAATTGAGTCGATCGTGCCAGCCTTGGGCCTTAAAAGCATCCCGCTGAGTTTGGCAACTGGCACTCAGCACTGCTCCAATTTTAGATGGAGCTGCTCTTTGCCCAGTCTTTCTGAGGGACTTTGGTAGCATTGAAGTGTTGGAGGAAGATCACATGCTGAATGGATTGGTTGGAAGCATATTTTTTATTAAGCAACACTGAATCTAATGCGCACTTTTGGATAGATATGTTCTAATGATTGCTTACAGGCGATGAGTGCTGCGTTGGCAACATTGGCAGATTTAGTGAGGATTATAAAACGTGATTTTATAATTTTATCATGTTTTTAGAATGGAAAACAAAGGGGTCTGCTTACACTTGATCACTTTGTGTTTTTAGACTGGTGTAAATGCTCTTTGAAACACATGCAAGACATATGTATCTCATCGCTGAGACCACTTCAAGAGGTGGTCTGCGATGCATTCCAGCCTAAACTATACAGGTCTAAATATATGGAGCCAGATCAGTCTCAAAAATAATACATTTACAAAACAAAATTTATACACAATTCACATATACGAAACTGAATTCAGAAATTCAATTAAATTCAATTTGTAAATACACAAATCCAATTAGTAAATACACAAAACACAGTTCGTGAATGCATAAAGCACAATTTGTAAATTCAAAGCACAATTCGTAAATTCAAAACACAATTCGTAAATGCACAAAACACGATTTGTAAACTCAAAGTACAATTCATAAATTCAAAGCACTAATCGTAAATGCACAAAACACAATTTGTAAATACACAACACAATTCGTAAATACACAAAACGCAATCCGTAAATGTTCAACACAATTCGTAAATTCAAAACACAATTTTGAATACACAAAACACAATTCGTAAATACACAACACAATTCGTAAATACACAAAACACAATTTGTGAATAAACAAAAATAAATTCATGAATACACAAAACACAATTCGTAAATACAAAAAACACAATTCGTAAATACACAAAACACAATTCGTAACTTCAAAACCCAATTCGTAAATACACAAAACACAATTCGTAAATACATGAAACACAATTTGTAAATAAACAAAACACAATTTGTAACTACACAAAACAAAATTCATAACTTCAAAACAAAATTCGTAAATACACAAAACACAATTCGTAAATACACAAAACACAATTTGTAAATAAACAAAACACAATTTGTAAATACACAAAACAAAATTCGTAACTTCAAACACAATTCGTAAATACACAAAACATTCATAAATTTAAAAAAAATTGTTAATACACAAAACACAATGCATAAATGCACAAAACAATTTGTAAATGCACAAAACTATTTGTAAATACACACAACAATTCGTAAATACACAAAACACAATACGTAAGTACACAAAAAACAATTCGTAAATACACAAAACACAATTTGTAAGTACACAAAACGCAGTTTGTAAAAACAAAAAACTATTTGTAAATGCACAAAACACAATTCATGAATTCAAAACACACAAAACACAATTTGTAAATACACAAAACACAATTTGTGAATACACAAAACACAATTCGTAAATGCACAAAACACAATTCGTAAATACACAAAACACAATTTGTAAGTACACAAAAAGCAGTTTGTAAATACAAAAAAATATTTGTAAATACACAAAAATACAATTCGTAAATTCAAAACACAATTCGTAAACAAACAAAACACAATTTGTAAATACCCAAAACACAATTCGCAAATACAAAAAACACAATTCGCAAATACACAAAACACAATTCGCAAATACAGAAAACACAATTCGCAAATACACAAAACACAATTCGCAAATACAGAAAACACAATTCGCAAATACACAAAACACAATCCGCGATACAATTATACAAAAATCAATCAATGGACAATAATCGCAGTGTAATTGACCGTAGTGTATGCGTGTGCATGTGAGCGAGTATGGAAGTTTCCCAGTACTGGGTTGCAGCTGGAAGGGCATTCGCTGTGTAAAACATATGCTGGAATAGTTGGCGGTTCATTTCACTGTGGCCACCCCTGATGAATAAACGGACTAAGCCGAAGGAAAATGAATGAATGAATATAATAAAAGGGGCATGTGTATCTGACGCTTTATTCAATGCAATCTACACTGTAAAGAATGCTGTTTTCCGCACAATTCCTTAATGTTGTCCCAACGCAAATCGATTAAGTTAACTTTATTTATTTATTTACTTATTTTTACAAATTTAAGTGGAATGAACATAAAACAATTAAGTATTTATGTATGTAATTACACAAATGTAAATGTAACCAGATAGATCAGATACCTATCAGATGATCACACCAACTGAGTGGGTGTTAACAGACCCTAACCAGACCCTAGCAGTAGAAGGTTATTTCTAATACTGCTCACATACTGTGGGATTTCTTCTCGCATTCAGAAACAGCTACACGGAGTGCAAAGAAAGCTGACAGCATCATAAATTTATGTTTTCTTTTTTCTTTTTTCCTTAGCCAAATGAGTTCACAGTGTGCTAAAGGCCTAGAATAGTCCATACGCCAAATTAAAGATGGCATGGCTGTTGAGATTACGACTTGCGTGCTTAGTTTTTGCAGATAAAATCCCCGCCTCGGTCGTAAATTGTATTACTGGCTCTGAGATGCTGTTCTCTAATTGGATCCTTGTAATTGGGCAAGTGGAGCTAAACAGCCGGATTCCTGTTTGTTTATACCTCTCCTCCATATTAGTAACGTGCTGCGACTCCTTAAACAGGCTGAGGGGTCACTAGCAACTAGCCAAAGGCATAATTAGTCACTCATTCTTAGCATATGCCTCACTAGTAGCCCGGGCCAATTATTCATGATTAACTCAAGTCACAGTGCGAGCGGCTGATTCATGCCTGCCCACACCGGCTCGCAATCTGAAAGATTCAGAGCAGAGGAGGAAATAAAAATATATATATATATAAACAAAGCCCATATATATATATATTTTTTTTTTGAGGAGGAGATGAAAGAGGAGCCCTTGATGCAAGGGGCATTCAGCCTGCCAAGTGTCTGTCAAGGTTCTCAAGCACCCTGCAAAGTGTGAGAAAATTGGTAAAGAAGAATAAAAAAACATTTTGGACCCAAGATTCATAGTGTTTGAAAGAAAACCAAGACCCTAATCTGAAAGTAAGTGCTCTGAGAGGAGATAGAGAGGAACGGGTGAATAAGAAAGACCCCCTCGGATACATTTGGTATTGGATTTTCTCGACTCTGATCCGACTGATAGATATAGTTTAATTAAATCTAAATGGACGTCTCACCCTTGGCTTGTCAATAATGGTAGTTCTATTTTTAACAAGAACGAAAAAAAAAAAAAACATGGACAAACTGTATTGAAAAGCATTTATGTTGAAGTAGTGAAATATGGGATTTTAATGATTAGCCTAACGCTTAAGGGTTAGGAACAGCTACTTAAGCGTCAATGTGTTATCAGACCTGGGTTGTAATAAAATCACGACTTCATTATTGAGAGCTTGTTCCACTTTCATCATGAGGCTCTAGCTGTGCGCTGGTCTGAACCTCTATTTAACTGACAACTTTACTTAATATATATATCAGTTGCTGGAATCTGTTTAATTGTGACCTCAGCTTTTAGATAAACACATATAATTATGATATTATGTAGTCTGTGCATTTGGAAATGTATAAGAATCGCAGTGTGCAGGATTAATTGCACCAACTTGGAACAGCATTTTGCATCTGTAATGTTTTACTGCTGATGTTGAGGGGTTCCTGAAGTACCTCCAGAATCAACCTTTTGACTTGAAGGATTCGGCTGAAAGTCAGATGCATCTATTCTCCAAAGTATTCTCAAGGTAACACTTCATTTTTCGGACAATGGCACGTTGGCTCAGGGGTTAACACTGTTGCGTCATAGCAAGAAGATTGCTGGTTTGAGTCCCGACTGGGTTGGTTGCCATTTTTGTTTGCAGTTTGCATGTTCTCCCATGTTGGCGTGGGTTTCCTCCGGGTGCTCCGGTTTCCCCCACACTCCAAAGACATGTGGTATAGGTGAATTGGGTAAACAAAATTGGCCATAGTGTATGAGTGTGTGTGTGAATGCAAGTGCTCAGTTGCGGCTGGAAGGGCATCCGCTGCATAAAACATATGTCTGAATAAATGGCGGTTCATTCCACTGTGGTGACCCCTGATAAATATGGAACTAAGCCAAAGAAAAATTAATAAATGAATGTTTGGTGTGTTGATGAATGTTGGTGCTCTCAGGCATGCAAGTGCTGCTCCTATCTCTTTGAATGGAGAAACATCAAATTCTCCAAAACTGTTTGCCAAGTTTAAGATTAATTTCATATTTGGAATCACCAATGGATTTTGACAACGACTGGCTCTTAATTTTTTTCTGTAAGTTTCAATCAAAGTAAAAAAAAAAATCAGGTACCTAAGCTGCATGCACACTTTTACTACACTAACTTTCTTTGTTTATTGCTGGATGACGTGTTCCACTTAAATTTGTTAAAACAAATAAGTTAACTTAAGTCCTTCATGTTGTCTCAACTCAAATCGATTATGTGGGACCCAGCTTTTTTTCTTTTCTTTTTTTTTACAGCGTGTTAATAACCACGTTATTAACTTACAGAATAAAACCTTCAGACTAATACTTTGTCCAATCGCACTGGTCTTTTGAGGTAATTACTACCTGAGGTACTACCACTACCTCACTTACTTGTTTTGCGCTATTGTCACTTTTGTTTTGTACAGTAGGCTGAGAGGACTGTGATTGCATCTGTGCTGTATATCAAGAATGTCCAGCATGTTTAATAATAAAACTTTACTTGACTTGAATAACCAAATTATTAACCAAATTATTACTGATGCAAATCTTCTCCCAAAATGATGGCAACCACTTTATTTGCAAGTTTGTCTATGTTCAAGTGGTTAGCTTTATTTGATTTGCGTTTAAATGGCAGGGGCGGGAATTCATTTAAAGTAATGAAAAGACTGTACCTCGTGTTTATTTTATACAGATTCCAAAACTAGTTAATTTTTAGTTTCAAATATTGTGGGTTTATTGAAAAGTAGAGATTTTAAGCTTTATGTAGATCATTTCTCATATCTGTGAAGCAAGTGTTTGCTGATTCCAGCGCGTTGTCAACCCCAGTATGTTCCTAACAATGCAGAAGCTGCAGAAACTGTCGTAAACACACACACACACACACACACACACACACACACACACACACACACATCTGGTCCCAGCCCCTCCCCCAGAGAATCATCAGTCTATAGCAATCAGTGATTGGCTTATTTATTATAGGGCAGAGTTCCTTTCACTGGAGCCTCCGTATTGACCATTGCATTGCATCTCCATTCAAAACTATACGAGTGTATTCTATAGTCTTTAATGGAAGATCTTTGTGTACGTTGTGTTCTTTAACACTCAAAAACATCATGATGTCAAAATGCTTCATGTAGAATTCTAATGATAAATAAATTTAATATAAAAAAAAACATGTTGTTTACATTACAAATTAGCTTAGGTTTGAAAAAGGCCAAATGGTACGTTTTAAAGTAGAGATTTCAAGCTTTATGTAATCATTTGTTATGTCTGTGATGCAAGTGTTTGCTGATTCTAGCATGTTGCCAACCCAGTAGGTTACTAACAATGAAGCTGCAGCTGTCTTAAACACACATGTCTGGTCCTAGCCCCTCCACCAGAGAATCATCAGTCTATAGCAATCAGTGATTGACTTCTTTATTACAAGGCAGAGTTTCCTTGAGTAGAGCCTCCATATTGACCATTGCATTGCATGTCCATTCAAAACTATACGAGCGTATTCTATAGTCTTATAGTATAGTAAAGATCTTTCCATGAGATGTGAACACTTAAAAACAAAGACATCATGATGTCAGAACACTTAATGTAGAAACCTAATGATAAATAAATGCAATATTTTCAAAAGTTACTGTTGTTTACAGCACAAATTAGAGTAGGTCTGGAAAGTGTTGTTGGTTTGTTTAAAAGTAGAGATTTCAAGCTTTATGTAATCATTTCTCATGTGAAGCAAGTATTCGCTTATTCCAGCGCATTTGTCAACCCAGGGGCTTCATAACAATGAAGCTGCAGAAACTGTCATAAACACACTCGCCTGGTCCCAGCCCCTCCTCTAGAAAACCATCAGTCTATAGCGATCAATGATTGGCTCCTTAATTTAAAGGCAGAGTTTCCTTCACTAGATCCTCCATATTGACCATTGCATTGCATCCCCATTCAAAACTTTTTTGTTGAAAGATCTTTCCATGCAATGTGTACGTTGCGTTATTAAACCCTTAAAACCAAAGACGTCATGATGTCAAAACACTTCATGTAGAATTCTAATGATAAATAAATGCAATATTTTCAAAAGTAACTGTCGCTAACAGTACAAATTAGCATATGTCTGGAAATTGTAGTAGTAGTAATGCTGAACCAATCAGACTGTGATTGGTTTGAGCACACGCAAATCAGATGCCCTCTTGGCCAATAAGAGCTAAAAAGAGCTACTTTCAGTCCTATGTCTAAAGGCTTAGCTACGTAAGACTTATCAAATTGCAAATTCTACTTCATTATTGTTTCATTTTAGAAAGATTACATGTGTTTTAGTGTACTAAATGGGTTAATACATTTTTGTGAAATATTTTAAGCTTTAAATTGCACCGATGAAGTGATTATTATGAGACTAATAACATATATTTGGGACAAATCTACATATAATGGATGTGTTTATATACTGTATAATAACTTTAACTGTTATAAGCTATTAGTTAATGTTTAATTAGTTAAAGTTATTAGTAATTAATAAAGCTATGATAACTAATAACCCAAACTGATTGGAATGCAATAGTGTGCACCTTTAGTAAAGCTGCTTTGAAGCAATAATTGTTGTGAAAAGCGCTATACAAATAAACTTGAATTAAATTGAATGTGTTTCTGACTTGACTGGCTCCAGTCAGGTGCATTTAGAAAAGCACTGTCATGGTCACTTCACATGTGGCTTTTAGCTCTAGTAATCAGCAGAATGGCAGTCTGATGCAGCAGAGCCCAAAACGGCCATGCATCATTTCCAGCTGAAATCCCTCATGTTCTGATAATCCGCGCTCCTCTGTAGGGAAGGATGCATTCCTGTAACCTTTACAGATTGTAGCCTTTGCACAAATGGACCAGAACTGCTCACAAACAAATAGTTTGCCTGCTTGACTGTCAACATGAAATCAAAATGTCATTTCTATAAGTACAAGTCTTGTTTGCATGAGTTCACAGAGCATTTGGTTATATTTAATGGTAGTTAACAATAGCAATTAGGAATGTGTTTGTAAAGTTGGTATTTATGAAAGAGGGTGAATTTGAGGGTCTTCCATGATTATAAATGAAAAAAGCATTGCAATATTAAAGTAAAATAGGTTAAATATGTAAATGTAAATATGTTTAGTATTGAAGTTATTCAATAAATTCTTAGTTTTTCAAAATATTCACATTGTATTTGCAGTGGTGTTCATAACAACGTAAGATGTTTGGAGATTGTTTAGTTTAATAGTTAATCTAGCCGAATACATACTGAAATGACTATTTATAATGCTAGTGTACATTAACATTGCTATAAAACTCCAATAGTTAAAATTAGTTAATTTAACAAAAGTTTTATTTACCTTAATTTATTATTTAATATCTACCTAAGCATTAAAATCATAGTCCTAATCTGTTTACAATTCATAATCGTTTTATTAAAGTAAATTTAGTTTTATTAGTAAAATTGACTTGTATTTATTTTAATTAATATTAACATTGTAACTGTAATAATTTTTTTTTTTTTTTTTAACTGTTGATTTTAATCCATTAACTAACATTTACTAATGAGACTTAATTGTGAACATCACAGGCTCGTTGTGAAAACGTACCCCCGTATACATTTCTGGAGAGTGTGAATTACGTACCCAGAGCAATGTATGGCTGCATTTTGTCTTTAAAATGAACACTATGGGGCGGTATGACACTGTTTATTTTTCTGCTGCCAGCTGACCACTTACCAGCGTACAGCTTTTCTGCTGTCACCAGTTTGTCGAGTAGCTTGATATGCATGTCGGCGGACTTGAGACGCAGAGAGGAGTTGACCGCGACGACAGGGTTTAAGTCTGGTGAAGAATGGTTCTAGAAAGCAGGTAAGACAAAAACAAAAGACAAAAAACTAAATAAGTTAATAGCAGGGTGATAACATGGTAAGATCTGAAAATATGGTAAAAATCAGGCGGCCGTGAGGGCTTTTCTTTTTCTGAATTGCTTTTAAAAACACTATCGGTTGGGTTTAGGGAAGGAGTAGGGTGGGTCAGTTAATCAGTCAGTCAGTCGACAGCGGATCTGGTGGATTTACGCATGAACAGCAGGCACAAATGGCACTCGTGAGAGAAATCTGAGATCTGAAAAAGCGTACACAGCGGCCTCCTGGGACTTACTTCGCACTCTCCAGAAATGTATACAGGGTTACATATCAGTAATTAGCCTGGGTTTAAACAATTACATATTGTACTTTTACTATCCTTTTGCAATTTATTTGGTTGAAACATTTGTACACTAAAGCATTACGCAAAGTGTTTTTGTTATTATACATGTTAAATTGTTACTGTAACATTTTTTTGCAGCTTATTTTATTACTGCAGTAATGCCATATACTACAATACAAGCTTCAGCAATAATTCACAAAAGGGATATGTAATACACTGAAAAATAATTCATTGGAATTGTTTTAAAGGGCAGCAACTTTACCTTTTTTTCAGGATTTAACATAAGTCTTTTGTGTCTCTATGTATCTGGAAAGAGTTAGCTCAAAACATCAATCAGATTATTTGTTATACTTTTCAGAATATTGGAATTGTTCTGCTCTAAACACAATGTCGCTGTTTTTGTTGCCTGTGCCTTTAATGCTAGTTCTCTCCGCCTCAAATCCGACACAGAGTATCTCCGGCTGCATCAGATAAACAGCACAGTGACAGACATGAAGGAAGCCGATCTCACGTAAAGATTGTGAGAAATGCTATAGTAAGAACTTTCCCAATGATTATTTGATGTATTTGTTATCGAGTTAATTCAAGCCTTTCTGCAAGGATAAGTCACACACAATGTCATTACAAAGTTCACGCACATACACACAGAGCGCACATTTAACTTTGCACTGTTTTATGCACAGCAAATGTGACGGGATACAAATTAATATATACACATCTATATTGACATCTGTTATGTTAATGTACAAAATAAACCTGATTTAACATCCACAAACCGGGATTGAAGCGTCTTTTATAGTTTTACTGACAAGAGGCTGTGGTGATAGATGATAAAATCGCTGTAATTCATTACAAACATGCACTGTTTTAAAAACGTTTTAAACTGGTAAAACTCATTCTTGATCACATTTGATGATGACTGATGATCACAGGAAGCTAAACAGATCTTTTAATCCCAGTTGCTTTGCCCACATCCTGTCTTGTTGATATGATTATATGCGTTACTACAGAGACATGTAAATATGCTGCTGTCAATCAATTCGGTGGGTGGGGAAACCGCACTCCTACATCACGTTGCAGTGGGCCTCAAAATGGGAGGGATTTGGATCCTCTTTTAACGTCCGGAAATTTTAAAAAAAGAGACGTATTGTCTTTATATCTCTCCAATATGACTGCGGACACACTATACCTACACACAATTCTGTCCAAACAGCTTACAAACATTAATTTTCATTATAGGTGCCCTTTAAGGTAAGTGGTTGCAAACACTTTATATATGCTGAATTTAAACAAAACCAATTAAATGTAGTGATGTTCAACTTAATTTGTTTGTTTAAATTCAGCCCATATAAATAGTTTGCATCCACTTACCTTAAAAAAAAAAAAAAGTAAATCCAATGAATCTTTTTTTTTTCAGTGTACCGTGTACCATATGCCTAATTGCTAACTGTTTTATTCCAGTTGTAGTTTCAGGTCCAGTGGTAAAATCAAAAGTGAGACCATCATTATATGTGAATTCCTGCTGACAAACATCCATTTTCTCTGTCATTGGCAGAGGAGAAGGGTATAGAAAGAGAAAAAACAATTGTATTTTGACCTGACACCAACTCCCAGATGAGAGCTGTCATTTCCTTTAAGGTCATGGAGAAATATGGGATGCAGGCAAGTAGTTATTTGAGTTACGAGATCGAGAGCTCGCTTTTTTTGTGTGTGTGTGTCACCGGTGTCTCTCCAGACACTCGAGCCACATGATTCTTTCCTTGCCCGGTGTCGGCCCCGGTCCAGGCTGCCCGGGACCCAGCGGGGAACGGGTGCTCTGACACTGACAAAGCTATCTAAGGCTAGCTCCATCCGTCATCCCCTCCGGTTTAGCATGAGCTATCGCACAGTCCAAAAGATGTCAGTGAACCTTATCGCCAAGGAAACCTCTCAATAACTTATTCATGATTCGCAAGGCAATCGCCCGGGCTTGCTGTTTCACTTGGCAAAGTAGCCGACAATGACAAAACATTCAGGAATCGCTGGACTCGACCTGTATCCGAAGTGCTCCGGATATCCATCTGGTCGAAATTCTCAGCACGCTCCCCTTAGGAGGCTTTCATAGCAGGTGATGGCTTTAAGATTCTTGGCAGGGAAGCATTTTAAGAGCAATAGTGGCTGTCACCAGACAATTTCCCTTGTGGTGGGTCTGCATCTTAAAGCATTAAACCAAATGACTTCCTGGTCTGCTTCAGACAAGCTGTTTGAGGGACGGCAGCGTTGGAATATTTACACTTTAATATAGAAGTCTCGCACTGACCACGGGGACGTCCCGCCGATGCCGTTCGCTTTAATGTCCGCTCGCAATTAAAGGCTTTTGATTGAATGAGGCAGCACGCCGGAAACTCGATTGGCAATCACACATGCAGAAGCCGTCAGAGATATGAAGTTCTTCCCTCATGCTGTGAATTATATTGTATGCTCTTTGCGTTTTATGAGTGCCGTCCCCATAATGCATTGTGCCGTTATAAGTAAATATATCTGGAATGACCTTTCTCTACACGTCAGAGTTGAGACCACTGAGAATGCTTATTAGCTCACTTCTTGTATGCGTTTCTTTCTCTCTCTCTTTCCCTTTTGCTCTTCAAAAGGTCCCGTCAGGGTGAAAGATGGAGAAAATAGATGAGCGCGGAAAGAGAGAGAGACTGTGTGCAGCTGTGTGCCCCAAACCCATTTAGTTCCAAGACGGTGATGGTTTTTCATCAAATTCCCTGACCTGCCTCAGAATTGTCACTTTTCCCTCAAGCTACACTGAATTTGACAGGATGTAGTGACTTCCTTTTTTTTTTCTCCTGACATAAGCCGTGTGGGGTCCTTATATCTTCATATGGGCTCACTGTTCTTATTAAGCTTGTAGCAGGTTTGGATTTGGCTTGTGAGTATCATTTTTGTTTGCGTGTTTGACAGGGTTGTGTGGAATTCAGAACTTTAAAATCAGCTTCCTTTCTATTGAAAGTGAGATAAATCTGAAAAGGCCAAATCTTACAGAAAGATATATGGGAATTAAATGTAAATGTTCTGGCCCTGGTCTGTGGAAGGTGAAAATAAATAAATACTAGATTAATAAAGGGACTAAGCCGAAAAGAAAATGAACGAATGAATGAATGTAGAAAACTGACCTTTAAATTTTAGCTCAGAACTACATAACCCTGTTCCAACAAACCAAAACTCGAGTAGCTGTAATAATGAATAAATGAATGAATGAATGAATGAATGAATGAATAAATGAATGAATGAATGAATAAATAAATAAATAAATAAATAAATAAATAAATAAATAAATAAATAAATAAATAAATAAATAAATGAGCAATATCACACGAGTAGCAGTGCAATGTGGTTGTATATCAGCACTGGTGGGTGGCGTGCGTTGGCTCGAGGCCACAGGCAGAGTGCCTTAGTGCCCAGCACCAGTGCCAATATACAGCCATATCGCACTGCTACTCATGTAACGTTGCTCATATATTTGTTTATGTATTTATTTATTCATTATTACAGCTACTTGAGTTTTGGATTGTTGTAACGGGGTTATGTAGTTCTGAGCTAAAATGTAAAGGTCAGTTTTCTACATTTAATGTATTCATTCATTTTCTTTTCGGCTTAGTCCTTTTATTAATCTGGGGTCTCCACAGCGTAATGAACCGCCAACTTATCCAGCATATGTTTTATGCAGCGGATGTCCTTCCAGCCGCAACCCATCACCGAGAAACATAAATTAACGTCCAAGTTTTCTACATGCAAAATATTCTCTAATTATCACCAATCGAAGTTGTCGTCACTTCCATAAATGATTGAACTTTGTGTGTACAGAACAAGATATAAATATAAGTACACATATAAGCGGAATTTGTAACAATATTTTGAATTTGTCAACTAATGTGAAAATTCAGCAGTGAAATTGATTTCTCGAAATGTAATTATTCAAGTTATCACCTCTTGAAGTTGTCACTTCTATGGAATACAGAATCAAGTCTTCTGTAATACGGTAAAGACTAGATCAGATTTGCAGCCGGCCGGAAGTGTGATTATGCACATTAATATAGCAGCATTTTTTTTTGTGACACTGTATAACAATAACTAATATTTTTACAGTACTGTTACAGTTGGGTTTAGGGTTGGGGTGGGGGTTGGCATTAAAAAATACAATTTATTGGGTAATTTAATACATGACATAAATAATACTTGGTACAACTACTGTTTTTACATTACTGTGAGGGTTGTGGTAGGGATAGACGTTAATAAAATACAATAAATAAGATACTAAATAAATAATATAAATCTCGTTAACTTCCGGCCGAAACCATATCCGATCTATCAACAACCTTGTTATACATTATACAGAATCAAAATTAAGAACGGTTTGAGTACAGTGATCAAGCATAATGTAGGTTAACATTACAGGCAGCAAGCACAGAATTTTTCTCTTTCACTTAACAGTGTCTAACTATAACATGACGTTTATTGATACGTTTTTTTTTTTTTTTTTAACACAGTATTGATAGACCATTGATCTATTATATAATGACAATATCGTCAAAAGGTAAGTTAAATAACTGAGGGTCTGTGCTTACCGGAGGCCTGTAAACATTTTTATGAGACCATGTATTCTAGGTCGCTTTCCTCAACCCTTTCTTAATTTTGATTCTGTAATGTGTAAGATACACAGTGAAAATGGACCTCATAAAGGCCCAATCCGAATTCTATTTTGTACCCCTACCCCTTTGTCTTTGTCTTGACTCTTAAAAACGAGTGTAAAGGGGAAGGGCTTCAAAATTTACCCCTAAGAATTGGGACAGCACTACAGCATCATACAGTATGTCATCGCAATCTCTTGCTTCATATGAGATCAGACCATCGCGACTGCTGTAGTTATTTTTAGTTGTGTTATTTTTTGGTGTTTATTTTATGGAAATCACTGAAGGCATATATTATGTTATCAGAACGATCTAATGTGGCAATAAGATCGTAACTATACCGCGCATTTACACCGTGGCCATATGCATCTTTGTAAACACACCAAAAACAACATTAACATTATAGCTGACACTGTAAAACGCTCATTCCCAGCCACGAGACTTTTCTGACAGGGTGTTCGAGTGTCATCAAGTGTCAGAATGTTGTGGGATTGCTGTACAGGAGTTATGATTAGGAATTATAGATTGCGAAATTTTGTTGTTTTTATTTAAGCGAAACTGTTGCTGTAGCTGGTGCATTCTGGGAAATTTTATTACCCCTTGCAAACGAGTGTGGTCCTGAAAAATCTTCATTCGAAGGGGTGTATACCCCTTCCCCTTAGCCCTACACCTTCAAGCTAAAGAGAATTGGGACACCACTACCCCTTCACATGAACGCGCAAAACGAGGGGTAGGGTTAAGAGGAAGGGTTAAGGGGTAGAATTGGGATTGTGCCTAAGTCACAACTTCTATTACAGCTCATGACGGATATTTCTCAAACAAAAATCTTACCTGAGACTGTATGAGGGAGCTCGAGTGTCCAGACATTTTATTCGGCAGGCTTCCTTCAGTCAGCAATCAGGATCTCATCACGCAAGCGTACTGTTGAGATCGATGGCTCTCGCTTGTTTATTAGTGAGTCGCTCTTTGATTCATACTTGTAGTCAGACCGTTGTCCATTAGCTCAGCAGTGGTGAAACTGTATTTTGTGTTTGTAATGTACACCAACTGTAAGTTGTTAAGTTGTATACAAACAGACAAAGAAAATGTTGTATCTGTGTCTATTTAATCGCAGATTTTGGAGTTGTACCCTCTTAAAATTATGAGTATGTTCCGTTTTCCTTTGCGTTTTTAGAATTACACATGCGTGCATTTGATTTACAAGCAAAATATTTATGACAGCAAACTCTGTGTGTAACTGTATTTAGCTGAAACTTGATCTCTGTGCGATTCTTCAGTGCTGTTTGCGCAAGTTCCACTTCGAATTCCCACAGTCCCAGTTTCACTGCGTCCCTGAATCTGCTCTCTGACGCAATGCTCCTCCGTCTGTTGCGGCTGAGCGTCCCATGGCATCTTGCGTGCCTTCTTGCATCCCAATTCCAGTTCATCCCCAAGCAACACAACAGGCTTCTCCTTTCCTTGGTGAGATTCTAACCCAACAGCCACAAACCCGACCACTGTGTATTTCTCTTCCTACTGTACCTGTGAAGTGAGTTCCCTCCAATGGCACACAAGGTAATGGAGGACATCCTTTCCTCCCCCTAGGCCTGCTCTCTGTTCAGTGTCATTGCTGTGAAAGTCTTCTGTGGAAAACAAAAAAAAAGTCAGCGTGGTTGACCTGGAAAAAAAAAAACTAAACAATGATGCACATGTGTTGCATTCCTTCTAAGTTCTGTAGTGGGATGGAAATGATTGTTTAACCAATCTTTCAGTTTTCAGCTTAACTTGTTAGACAGCACTCACTTTTAGGGATTTACACCTACATAAATAGTAGCAGTTTTTGACCCCAGTAAGCTACAAACACAAATCAGGTATCATTGGAAAACAACAAAAGGTATCATTGGAAAGAACTTTACTGTGGTAAAAGTGGAAGTTTCATGCTCAAAAGCAACCATTATTTGTAACAAAACGGCAAAGCTAATTCTCAAACATTGGCACATTGGTGGCAAGTTGCTCTTTTGAGGCAACTGACCAACTAAATGATGGTCTAAAACAGTGTTAGGAAACCTATGGCTTGTGAACCACGTGTGGCTCTTTGACCAAAAATACATGGCTCTCCAGGAGTCTCACTTCAATAATATTTTACAGTAAAAAAAATTATAACCATCATCATTAGAAATCAGTTTCCTATCAGTAAATCAGTACCAGGTTGAACCCCCTTTTGCTTTCAGAACTGACTTAATTCTTTGTGGCATAGATTTAACAAGATACTGGAAATATTCTTCAGAAATTTTGGTCCATATTGACATGAAAGCATCACAGAGTTGCTGCAGATTTGTCAGCTGCACATCCATGATGCGAATCTCTCGTTCCACCACATCCAAAGGTGCTCTTTTGGACTGAGATCTGATGACTGTGGAGGCCATTTGAGTACAGTGAACTCATTATCTTTTTTTTTTTTTTTTTTTTTTTTTTTTTACATCAAAATGAATAGAAACTAAGTTTTTACAATAAAAGGACAATTTGACCAATGTGCGGTTTGGCGCTGTGGATAAGCTTGAATCGTGACATGCGCAATAATAAAGGGCGAACAACTTACTTTCTATGGTAACCTTGCGTAAGTAAGTTCAAACAACATTCTTGAGTGGTGATGGCGATAGGAAAAAAAAGTCCTTTCTTCATTCATAAACTTGCTCAATATGTGATGCTTTATCATTTGTTTATTTTTAAGTTGTGCATGGACATAAATAAAGGTTTTGTTTATGTATTTTAATCTATAGTTTATAGTAGTAAACCTCAATGGCTCTTAAAAAAAATTATTTGCCAAAAAAATTAGAAATGGCTCTTTGCTGAAAAAAGGTTTCCGACCCCTGGTCTAAAGTCAATGTTGCAGTCAATGTTATTTGCCATTTAAAAAGCAAATTGGTAAAAAAAAAGAAAAAAAGAAAAAGTATTATTGTTGACATAAATATAAAAATCACAAATTATTTGTGTTTGTTAATTACTAATTACAAGGGCTGGACAAAATCTTTGGACTTTTTGTTATTTTTATAAAATAAAAAAAATATTAATTAAAAAATGTGGATTTTTGCAGGATGATTTTGAGATTATAACAAATGAAAACTTAACAAAATAGTAATTAAAAAAATGTATAATCTTTTTAAAAGTGTAAAATCCAAGTACAATCAATTAGAATCACTTGTTTGGTAAACAAAACACTGTACAAAAATAAAAAGTTGAGTTAACTTAAAATTTTTAAGCAACCAGCTGCAAAGAAATTTTGAGTTTTATTAAACTTCAGTGGTTGAAGTTGTGCCAAATTATTTTTTAAGTTGACCGAAAAAGCTGTTTTTTGTCAAGTATACTTTATGGAATAATTTGGCCAACTTCAAACACTGAAGTTTAATTAACTCAATTTCTTTGCAGCCGGTTGCTTTAAAATTTTAAGTTAACTCAACTTTTTATTTTTTGAAGATATGGAGAATCAAAATTTTAAAGTCTCCTCAATTGAATATTTTACTTTCATTGAACAAACAGTTCCAAACCTGCAGCTGAATCATTTTTATGAGTAAATTCAACTTTGAGCTTAAAAATATGTCCACACAATTTTAAACTGAGTTAACTATTTGTAAGTTGGATTTTTTTACAGTGTACAGTAAGTTTCTCTGCTGATAAATTGCACCATTTATTGGTAACAAAATAGCAATGATAATTCTCAAACATTCAAGGCCCATACACCATACACCCGGCACAAGTGTTTTTTGCTAGTTTTAGCTCAGGGCAAGGAATCCTTTTCACATTTTACACCACATTGTTTAAATAGCAAATGCATTTGTACCCATTTATGTGCCTATGGGTGTGCTGGTCTGGAAAGGAGGTTTGTTGAGGCGCATTGTTGGCACGTTGCTATTTTGAGGCAACTGACCATCTAAATCGGGAGTGTCAAAGTCAGTTCCTGGAGGGCTGCAACCCAGAACAGTTTAACTCCAACCCTGGTTCAACACACTTACCTGCAGGTTTTAAACAAGCCTGAAGGACTCGATTAGTTTGATCAGGTGTGTTTAATTAGGCTTGGACCTAAACTGTGCAGACCTGCGGCCCTCCTGGAACTGAGTTTGATACCTGTGCTCTAAATGATGATCTAAAGTTAATGTCACAGGATTTTTTTTTTGTTATTTAAAATACATGTTAGTAATATGCACCTATGCGTGCCCAAAGCGCACATACTTATTGCTTATTACACACACAGGGATGTGCAGCAGTACACAAATATCTTTAAATGGATTAAAATTTAAAAGAAAACATATTATTGTTGACATAAATATAAGAAACACTAATTATTTGTGTATTTTAATGACTAATTACAAGGGTCAAACATAATCTATGGACTTTTTTTTCTGTATTTTTTTGCTATTTTTGTAAACAAATAACTACACTTGTGGATTTCTGCGGAATGATTTTGATAGTATAACAAATGAGAACTTAAATGAATAAGTAAAAAATATATTTTTACTTTTTTAAAAGGTATAAAATGCAAATTAAATCTAGTAACACCACTTGTTTGGTAAACAAAGCTACACAATGTCTCTCATATATCAAATAATTTAAACATTTACATATTATTCAATAATATAACAAATAAATAAATAAAACTGAATAAATTTACACACATTTACATATATTTACATAAGTAAATATATTGAATGACACTGCTGAAATATGCAGATTTATGGCAGATTCTGTGTGGGTCTAAAGAAAATAAGACATGAAACCAATTCAAAATTGTATTTTACAAATAATAATAATAATAATAATAAATATTATGATGATGGGGCGGAAGGGTGGCCCAGTGGTTAGCATTATCACCTCACAGCAAGAAAGTCACTGGTTCAAGTCCCGGCCAGACCAGTTGGCATTTCTGTGGGGAGTTTGCATGTTCTCCCCATCTTGGTGTGGGTTTCCTTTTGGTGCTCCGGTTTCCTCCACACTCTCAGAAATAAAGGTACGCGAGCTGTCACTGGGGTGGTACATATTTGTACTTAAAGGGTACATATCGGTACCTTAAAAGTACATATTAGTACCTAAATAATTTTAGTGAAACACTTTTGTACTTTTTAAGTACTATTATGTACCCTTGAGGTAATAATATGGACCTTTTAGGTACAAATATGTACCATTTGAAAAGGTACCACCCCAGTGACAGCTTACGTACCTTTATTTCTGAGAGTGCACAGTCCAATAACATGCCCTGTAGGTGAATTGGATTATCTAAATTGGTCATAGTGTGTATGTGAATGCAAGAGTGTATGCGTGTTTCCCAGTACTGGGTTGAGGCTGGATGGGCATCCGCTGCATAAAACATATACTGGAATAGTTGGTAGTTCATTCCGCTGTGGTGACCCCTGATAAGGGACAAAGCTGAAGGAAAATGAATGAATTATGATGATAATAAATAATATATTATGTTTCTGTATTAGTCAAAAAAAAAAAAACATCTTTCCTGTAATTGTGGTGTTCGAGGCAAACATCTGCACAGGAAAACGTCAGACTTCTTGACTGGTGCACCTTTCTGTAATGAATAGGATATGATCGTTTGCATGGTCTTGTTGTTTTGCTACTTGATTAGGCTTTGGTGCATTCTCTCATCATCATGTCACATTAACACAGTGTTTAGCTTAATTAGCCTAAGTGTGGGGAGGGGGTGTTAAAAATGAGTCACCGGTGGGAAAAAAAATGATGTCCACATTTAGAGACAAGTAATTAAGAAAACACTGGGTTTTAAAAATAGGCTTGAATGAAGCGATTATGGAGCTAAACAAGTGCACCTAATTACATGCTCACAAGGTGTTCATGGCAACATAGCGTTGGTATGGAAACACAGAAGTCTGTTCTGTATCCAGGGAAAAACTGACCCCAGTCTTGTGCCGGAGGGCATTTCCTCATCAACACTGATACCTGCTGTATGCGTATGTGTGTGTGTGTAGGCATTTGTATTTACGTTATGGTATTTTTATAACTGTAAAGGTATTTATTCCAGGGTGGATGTCACGGAAACTGCCAAGAACATACTGTACAGTGCCTGCATAATTATTATGCAAGTCGATATGATGATCAGATTATTTCCAAAGCACATTTTAGCAATTCTAAACCATGTCAGTCTTAATAACTACTATTTATTTTCTATTCAAATAATAATAAAAGGAGGGCTGAAAGTAAAAAATGGCATATATTCAGATTGAGTAAAATAATAATTTAAGTAATGTTCTTAAGTAACAACAGAATAAAAACCTAACAAAACTGGATTATAATTTCAGACCATTGCAATTTTTGTGGTCACACTTTATTTTTTAGGTGTGACAAAGACACTTTAAAAATAAGGCATTACGTTTTCTCTGTGCTTTTCTTGTAATTTTTGAACAATTTTGCATTGTGACTTCATTTTCATTCATTCATTTTCTGTTCAGCTTAGTCCTTTTATTCATCAGGGGTTGCCACAGTGGAATGAACTTGATTAAACTTTGGATTTATGCAGCATATGTTTTACGCAGCAGATGCCCTTCCAGCTGTAACTATCACTGGAAAACATCCGTACACACTTATTCACACACATACACTACGGACAATTAAGCCTACCAAACTCACCTATACCGCATGTCTTTGCACTTGTGGGGGAAACCGGAGCACCCAGAGGAAACCCACGCCGACATGAGGAGAAACTCCACACAGAAATGCTGACCCAGCCAAGGCTCGAACCAGCGACCTTCTTGCTGTAAGGCGAATATGCTAACCACTGCTCCACTGTGCAGCCCACTTCATGTTCATGACAATTCAATTACTTCTGTTAACACTTTAAAATAAAGTGCAATTTCTAGCATGAACAATTAGTAACACATTTATTACAGTGTTTATTACTTGTTGTTAACATTAATGTAATTTGTTAAATAATGTTGGTTCATGTTAACTTACTGTTCATTGGATTTTAATAATTAGTTAATGCACTAGTTAAAGTTAAAGAACTATCTAGCTCTCTGCAACTCTCACATGGTCGCCCACTAAGCTAAGCAGGGCTGCGCCTGTTCAGTACCTGGATGGGAGACCACATGGGAAAGCTAGGTTGCTGCCAGAAGTGGTGTTAGTGAGGCCAGCAGGGGGCGCCCAACTTGCATTCTGTGTGGGTCCTAATGCCCCAGTATAGTGACGGGGACTCTATACCGCTCAGTGAGCGCCGACTTTCGGATGAGACGTTAAACTGAGGTCCTGACTCTCTGTGGTCATTAAAAATCCCAGAATGTCCTTCGAAAAAGAGTAGGGGTTTAACCCCGGCATCCTGGCTAAATCTGCCCTCTGTCCTCTGTCCATCATGGCCTCCTAACCCTCCCCATATCATATAGTCTCCTCTCCACCAATCAGCTGGTGTGTGGTGTGCGGTCTGGCACAAAATGGCTGCCGTTGCATCATCCAGGTGGATGCTGCACACTGGTGGAGGATGAGGAGACACCCCCCCCCCCCCCCC
>CAIGQZ010010775.1:7895799-7917284 GCA_903798205.1 Danio tinwini
GCATTCATCAAACACAATATTGTTTCCCCCCCAATACTTTACATTCAAACATACTACTCAGCTCACATACTGTTTTTTTTACACACTATATAGTAGGGATTAATGTGATTTTGAACACAGCCGCACTGTTATTGAGTGAGTAAACCTAAACCATGTTGCACAAATGAGCAGTGGTGTTTACATCCACATTTGCAGACATTCATCGAACACAATATTGTTTGTTTGTGGGGATAAATTACATTGCAATTATTACCATTATTGTTTTGCAACCCATCCCTAATTCTAATCTTCTATTTTTTTTTTCCTTAACTAGGGTATAGAAACACATCTTTTGATCGTTCTTCTCTCTTTTGTGGCTTCTTATATTAAACTCCAGGGATATTTGGTACCCTGAGCATCATCCCATGCCTCTGTCAGCATATGCCTGCATGAGTTCAGAGGTTTCACGGTGACGCATGGGACACGCACAAGCTTTTGGCTCCATCTCTAAAATCCCCTTTGCTCATAGGCACGAAAAGTCCCTCCCCTCTTTCTCTCTTTCTATCTCTCTCCCGTCTTTAAATAACTTGAGTCAACGTGGAGCTAGAGGAAATGTGATGCTCAGGGAATGTGAGGACACACCATGCAGACGCTTTGCTTCCATCGCTATATAGTCGAGTGTGTGTGTGTGCGAGTGTGCGAGTCAGTCACTGCTGGCACATTTGGCACAAACAGCAGCCTCAGAGTTGAGGGTTGATGGAAAGGTAAATGGAGCACTCAGTCCTGAAATGCTGCCAGGAAGAGATTGGATGAACGGCTAACAAAAAGCTGTGTTTCCAATGTTTTCTCACCACTGTCAAATATAAAATATACACAGTGATCTCATAAAGTGTTTGGTCACTTAAATGTTTGAATGTCATTGAACTGGATACAAAGGTTTAGATTTACTGAAAGCAAAGATGGAAGTGGAAAGTTCTTTAAGTGATCTGGTTATGTGCACATTCCTTCATTCGTTTTTACGTTGGCTTAGTCCCTTATTTATTCGGGATCACCACAGCGGAATGAACCGCCAACTATTCTGTCATATGTTTTATGCAGCGGATGCCCTTCCAGCCGTACCCCTAGTACTGGAAACACCCATACACTCTTACATTCACACACATACACTACGGCCAATTTAGTTTATTCCATTCACCTATAGCGCATGTCTTTGAACTTGCGGGGGAAACCGGAACACCCGGAGGAAACCTGGGGAGAACATGCAAACTCCACACAGAAATGCCAACTGACCCAGCCTGGCCTCAAACCAGCGACCTTCTTTTTGTGAGTGCTAGCCACTGTGCCACCAGTTCAGAGTTGTATATTGTTCTGTTTATTGACTTTCCTGTAAGATGTGTTAAACTCGCCCTGGTTAAGAACGAGTGTGCCCCAGCCGTGTTGGAAACAAAAGTGACAGCAGTTTTTTGGCTTTAGTGCGAGGTTGATCTGGAGACTGGCTGGAGTCATCACACACTTGTCTTCCCTCTACTTTTCTTCAGCCGAGATCTGAAAGGATAATTAACAGTGCTTATGGCTGTCTCTCCTCACTACACCCTCCGGATCACATAGAAACTGGCATGATGTCTGCGCCAACTACTTGCCTGGGTTTTTATTGATATGGGAGGTAATATAAATCAGTCACATCGCGATTAATGATTTTTGAAAGCTGTTAGAAGAGAGAGAAGAGTGATTTTTAGTCTATGAGGGAGAGAAAATGACTGAAAGGAGAAACTGGGATGTTTGTTCATTGTAAAAAAAAAAATGTTCTAGAGTTTTTGTCTTGTTTTTAGTGGACACAATTAGTAATATACTAATACTATAGGACAGCTAATTAATTTCTAGTCCAAATATCACAATTTTCTAAACCAAGAAGCATTTTCTAGTGAAAAAAAGTAAAAAAAAAATATATATAAATAAATTGAGAATTATCTGAATTAATAAGTCAAAATTGAGATAATTTGTCTTTAAAATAAACTAAATGATCTGCCAGTGGGGTAAGTAAAATATTTGGACCCACTTTATATTCATTCAAAGAAATATTTTGGCTGCTTGTTCAAAGTCCGTATTTAAAACGAGTTAATAGCTAAATTTTTTATATAATAATTATTAATTAATAATTAAAATAAATAATAAAACGAGAAATTACACAATTCTTGAGATTTTTGGGGGACAACTTAATTGTTTTATGTTCAATCTGGTTGTATTTGCTAGGTTAATCTAATCGATTTGTGTTGTGACACCATGAATGAATTGTGTGGAACCCTGCATTTTTTACAGTGTAGTTGGCCTTAACTAATATGTACTTACACTGAAATTATTTATTTGTTACAGTGTGTTTATTGTGTCAGTAGATGTTTTTACATAGTACTTATAATTGTTTTAATACATGTGATTACATCTTTAATTTCTGTAATTACATTGTATTATGCATGCATTATAAATACAGTAATGTTGATACATCAATTTTGTCCAGGCCAGTTTCATTGTTTAGCCTTTTTTCATGCTTCGGTTGAACCATAATTCGATAGCATTGTCTGATTTTCAATAGTTTGCTTTCAGTCATTTTTGATTAGTAATTACTTTATTCAATTCAATTTAGTTCATCTTTATTTCTATTGCATTTTTTAAAGCTGTTAGAAGTGAGCGCAGAGTGATTTTTAGTCTATGAGGGAGAGAAAATGACTGAAATGAGAAATTGGGGTGTTTGTTCATTGCAAAAAAAATAAATAAAATCTTACTTAGTTTTTTGTCTCGTTTCTAGTCCAAATATCAACATTTTCTAAACCAAGAAGCATTTTCAGTAAAACAAATAATAATAATAAAATAAAAAATAAAAATTTATAAGTGAAAATTTATATAATTAATTTTTTATTTAATCCTCAAATGCTCTGTATACCCGTTTAGACAAAATGAGTACAAAAGTTAAAATACAGAAATTCTGCTCGCAACTAGGCCCAACCTTGCAATATAACAACATTTTCCTAAAAACTTACCAAAATATAAAAAAATGTAAAAACAAATCTTTAATTCCTACATAAGAGGCTTCCGAAAACAATATCTGAAAGGTCAAAAATTGCGAAAATTTTTTCCCCCTATATTTGCATCTTACAGGGTTAAGAACCGCATTACAGTATGTTATGCTTTTTTAGTCAGATTAAATGTTACTTTCGACTACTTTCAATGGAGAAATGTAACCTGCTTTGAGTATTTCGGATGAGACGTTAAACCGAGGTCCTGACTCTCTGTGGTCGTAAAAAATCCCATGGCACTTCTCGTAAAAGAGTAGCAGTGTGGCCAAATCCCTACCCTCAACCCTTACGATCATGGCCTCCCAATCATCCCCATCCACTAAATTATCACTGACTCCCCTATAGCTGTTGTGAGCACACTGGCTTCATTGTCCTGTGGCTGCCGTTGCATCATCCAAGTGGATGCTGCACACTGGTGGTGGTGGTGTGTAAAGACCCCCCTCATGATTGTGAGCGCTTTGGGTGTATGGCCAAATATTAATAATACTAATAATACAATAATACAATAATACAATAATAATACAAATTACCTACTAACTATTTATTTAATATACCCAAGTACATAAAAGGTGATTTAAATAAAGCAAATAACAATGACTTATAAGAAATGAGTAATGTTTCTTTATTATACAAAAATAAGATACAGTTCAGCAGTTATCATAACATTTATTTTATATATGCATGCAAACTGAACATGAAGTGGTTACACTAGGCTTTTACGTTGGATTTATGTGATTACATTGGAAAATTGACATCTTATAAGTTTAACTTTTTCGGGTTAAATATTTTTTATTTATAAAAATATGTAGTTAAGACCACCTACTATAAAGTGGGACTAAATATTCTTATTTCAAATAGAAAACAATAATATTTTACTCACCCTAGTGGATTTTATTGGTCATTTTAAGAAAAAAACTCACTTAATTTTGATTATATTTCTGAAAACATACCAAGATTTTTGTTACTTGTCTAGAAAATGATTCTTGATTTAAGAATTTTCAGATACGTCGACTAGAAACAAGACAAAAAAAAAAAAAAACATGAAGTAAGATTTTTTTTGTCAGTGTTAGATTGTTAGTATAAAAAGCAATACATCTTGACATGGCAGTGACCATTATTTAAAAATACAGACAAAGCCCATATTAGCCAGGTTGTGACCTCCAAAAGCTCCTGAAAACGAATGATAAGCTTTTGAGAGTCGCTTTGTCCATCTAGAGGTCATATGTCAAGATATCCATCCAATCCAGCTTTTCTTTTTTCACATTGTGTCACCTAATTTGTCCGTCCAGGGAAAGTGCGCGCAATCTCCCCCTCCTCCTGACCTTGTGGTCAACTGTAATCTGCTAAGAGTTATGTGGGAGGTGGCGTTGGCCCGGCCCAGACATCCAGATGAATAAGGCAGAGACATGATAAAGCTTTTTGAAAACTCCAGCAGAGTTTTGGCGTAGGAGAGAGAGAGAGAGAGAGAGAGAGAGCGAGAGAGAGAGAGAGAGAGAGAGAGAGAGAGAGAGAGAGAGAGAGAGCGAGAGAGAGAGAGAGAGAGAGAGAGAGAGAGAGAGAGAGAGAGAGAGAGAGAGCGAGAGAGAGAGAGAGAGAGAGAGAGAGAGAGAGAGAGAGAGAGAGAGAGAGAGCGAGAGAGAGAGAGAGAGAGAGAGAGAGAGAGAGAGAGAGAGAGAGAGAGAGAGAGAGAGAGAGAGAGATTCTCACCAGCTGTGTCCCTGGAGAGCTATTTTTTGCTATTAATGTGTCCGCTGCTCTCGCTTTAGCCTTTAGCTGTACAGCGGAGCAACATGGATAACTGGGTTAGCAGCCTCCCATTACTGAACTTTAGGAGGCAGGAGAGGAAAGGCGATGGGGTGTTAAAGAATGAGAACACTTTCTTCCGTTTACCTTATCACGCCATTCAATCCTAGCGTCCCGCGGGAGCTCCACCAGATGCGGGAAGAGGTGGGAGGGAAGGACAGAGCGACAATGAGAGGAGAGTCGGATGAGATTGCTTTATCAGTGAAAATGCAAGAGTGCATTGGGAAATTAACTATCATGTAAAAATATATGTCATGCTGTCCCAAATTAAATGTTGTTACACATTTAAGTAGATTGAACATAAAACAATTAAGTTGTTTAAAAAAATCAAGAATTGTGTTTAGCTCATTTTAAATAAGTACAGTACACTGTAAAACTCAAAGTTAAGGTAACTCAAACCGTTTGAGGAAACTGATTACTACAAACCATTTAAGTTCAAAAACTAATCCCAATGAGTACTGTCAACTTACTCCATTTGAGTAAAAGAAACAATTTGAACAGTAAAATCCAATAAATGAAGAGAACTCAAACCAACTGAGTACTGTAAAACCCAATAAGTTAAGGCAACTCAAACCGTTTGAGGAAATCGATTACTACAAACCATTTAAGTTCATAAACTAATCCTAATGAGTGCTGAACTTACTCCATTTGAGTAAAAGAAACAATTTAAGCACAGTTAAACCCAATAAATGAAGAGAACTCAAACCAACTGAGTACTGTAAAACCCAATAAGTTAAGGCAACTCAAACCATTTGAGGAAGCCGATTGCAACAAACCATTTGAGTTAAACTAATCTACACTCAAAATTATTATATTTTTTTGCTCATTCAAACTACTTATTTAAAATGAGCTGAACCAACACAATTCTTGAGATTTCATTGGGACAACTTAATTTTTGTATGTTCAATCCATATAAATTTGTTAAAAGTGTTATTTTAACTTAATCAATTTGTGTTGGGACGACATGAATGAATTGTGTGGAACCCTGCATTTTTACAGCGTATATGAGTACTGTGAACTTACTCCATTTAAGTTGAAGTAATGAGGTATTTAATTAACTCATTACCTTCAGCACTGAGTTCAAAACTCTTTTAAATGAGTAGAATAAACTTTCAGTCAATTTTGAGTTAGCCACACTCATTTCAATTATTAAAGTTGACTGTTGGGTTTTACAGTGTGAAAAAGTAGCAAAAATATTTGTTGAGTGTACACTGTAAAACATGCAGGGTTCCACACAATTCATTCATGTCATCCCAACTTATTATTATTATTATTATTATTATTATTATTATTATTATTATTATTATTATTATTATTATTATTATTATTATTATTATTATACCTATTTATTTATATATTTATATATTTATTTATTTATTTATTTATTTATTTATTATTTTTTTTTTTTTAACAAATCTGAGTGGATTGAACTTAAAACTAGAGATGCCCAGATCCGATCACATTATCAGAAATCGGGCCCATTCGCACGTTTTCAGACTCGATTTAAATCGGACGTTACCTCCCGATCAGGACTTAAATATATATGTATTATTTAACACATCTATAGTTATGTGTTGGCACAGAGTTAGACCTCTTTCTTGACTTCACACAGAAATACTAATGCGTGCAGCATGAAATCACTTTGTTGCAGAGACGCTTTTGGTTAAATGCCGGCAAAGTAGAACACAGAAGCAGCTTGAAGCGGAAAGCTCGAGTATGTCTGCGGTCTGGAGGTATTATAAAGTTAATGAGACTTTTAATGCCGTTGCGAACATCCTTGATGAGAACAGAAACAAGCTTAAACCTGTTTTTTATTTAGAAAAACATACATTTCCTTCTGTTAAACTTACTACTGTGATGCCAGTAAGAGTTAGGCACTTTACTGGCTTTGCAAACACTGTGGCACTTTTACTTTTTATTTTTTGTTTACATGGCTGCCAGGTATTTTTAGTTGAGGTGCTATCTGTATTTTATTTATATTTACTGTTGCACTAAAGTCCAAAATTGAAGAATTGATGAATCAATTCTTCAAAATTGAAGAATCAATTTATTACTTGATTGTTCAACATCACAGAAGTGCTCTGTTTGTCAACAGAGTTGTTGAATGTTAAATAAGGTGAATTATTAAGTTAAAAAAAAGGAACATCCTGGATCTGTTTCTTCACTCTTCTTTATTCTTTATTCTTTTTTTATGCATTATAGAAGTATCATATTGAGTTTCGATATCGGTAGAGGCTCAAAATCAAATGACTAAGACTCTGACTTTAGGGCAAAACAAACTGATCAGGACATCCCTACATAAAATCTCAAGAATTGTGTTGTTTCAACTCATTTTAAATAAGCAGTTTGAAAAAGCAGCAAAAATATTTGTTGAGTGTATACTGTAAAAAATGCAGGGTTCCACACAATCCCTTCATGTCGTCCAAACACAAAGCAATTAAGTTGTCTAATCATTTTTACAAATTTAAGTGGATTGAACACAAAGCAATTAGGTTGTCCCCCAAACAACTTAAAATTATACATTTTTTAGCAACCCCTTAAACAAGTAGTTTGAAAATGCAGCACATATATTTTTTGAGCGTATGATGTGTTAATCTATTATTGTCAAGATCCAACTTACGCCATTCATATTAAACTGCTTTTAATAACTTGGGAGGAAACAAAACAGGCAATTGGAATCGCAAATATGGTAAGACTTTGTTTTTGTTTGCATCCCTCAAATGGTCTATAGACACCATCAAAATAGTGGTCCCAACGTATTTCCCGTTTTACACTTTTAATTTCTATAGCTTCTGAGATTTCAAAAAGAGCCACATAATGATAAATAATGGTACTGTAGATGTTTTTACGTTATCATTGAATTGCCTCTTGTTACAGTTATGAAGTAGTTTGATAGCAAGCAGGAAATGTTCATGGACCAATGACATGACCACATTGAAGTGGTCTATTGCACATTTTGTTGACTGAAAGTTGCAATGCAACTACATGCCAATTAATTCTCATTTGAGTATTAGTAGACTGCTCAATATCTGCTGATACTGCTCCTTCAACAGACATTTAACTGACTATAAGAAACTTTGCAAGTGCAGGTGAAGTCAGAATTATTAGCCCCCTGTTTATTTTTTCCCCAATGTCTGCTTAACGGAGAGAATATTTTTTCAACACATTTCTAAACATAATAGTTTAAATAACTCATTTCTAATACCTGATTCATTTTATCTTTGCCATGATGACAGTAAATAATATTTTACTAGATATTTTTCAAGACACTTCTATACAGCTTAAAGTGACAATTAAAGGCTTAACTAGCTTAACTAGGTTAATTAGGTTAACTAGGCAGGTTAGGGGTAATTAGGCAAGTTATTGTATAACGATGGTTTGTTTTGTAGACTATCGAAAAAATATATATAGCATAAAGGGGCTAATAATTTTGTCCTTAAAATGGTTTGAATGATATGGACTTAAAATGGGAGTCAGATCTGAGTTTCAATAATCATGCCAAAGCAGTTAGTAAATCAGCATACTATCATCTCAAAAACATTGCAAGAATCAGATGATTTGTTTCCAGTGAAGACTTAGAGAAACTTGTTCATGCTTTTATCAGCAGCAGAGTGGATTACTGTAACGGCTTCCTTACTGGCCTTCCCCCCCCCCAAAAAAAACAGTCAGACAGTTGCAGCTCATCCAGAACGCTGTGGCCAGGATTCTGACCAGAACCAGAAAATCAGAGCACATCACACCTGTCCTCAGATTTTTACACTGGCTCCCAGTTACATTCAGTATAGATTTTAAAGTATTATTATTTGTCTATAAATCACTAAATGGCCTAGGACCTCAATACATTACAGATATGCTCACTGAATACAAACCTAACAGATCACTCAGATCTTTAGGATCATATAAACTAGAAATTCTAAGGGTTCAGTCAAAGCAGGGTCAATCTGCTTTCAGCTACTGCGCCCCCCGCTGCTGGAATCAGCTTCCAGAAATGATCCGATGTGCTCCAACATTAGGCACATTCAAATCAAGAGTGAAAACACATCTGTTTAGCTGTGCCTTTACTGAATGAGCACTGAGATACATCCCACAGGTCACACTATTGTGTCTTTCTTATTATTTGCTTTTACATTTTTTTTTATACTTGTCTTTATTCTTGTTTATGTAAAGCACTTTGAATTGCCACTGTGTATGAAATGTGCTATATAAATAAACTTGCCTTAAAATGTTTTTTTTTTTATTATAAACTGCTTTTATTCTAGCCAAAATAACACAAATAAGACTTTCTCCAGAAGAAAAAAACATTATCTGACATACAGTGAAAATGTCCTTTCTCTGTTAAACATAATTTGGGGGGGGGGGGGGGGGATAATAATAAAATCAAAGGGGGTCTAATAATTCTGACTTCAACTGTACATGTCAACCTACACTTACCCTAACCCCAACCAAACAGTTTACTTATAATCTAATGAGAATTAGTTAGTATGATGCAATGAAACTTAAATTCAACAAAATGTGTGACCATCAAAATAAAGTGATACCGCAATTATTATTCCAGCATGTTTGTACTTATATTTGTGTGCTTAGTGATTTTTCCACCATCCGAAAATGCTTTTATATTGAATTTGTTATTAATTGTGTGCAATTAATTTAATTTGTCAAAAAATAGTCAAGTAAGATGATACTAGCACATTTAAAAAATGCATTTTCACCTAAAAATGTTTATATGCATTTATGAATAGTAACAATTCTCTAACATTAAACCCAATAAAATGTGTAATTCATTATTAATATTAATTTCAGCAAATGCTCATAACTTCTTACCATGACTTTAAGAATACTGAACTGAATTCAAACCTTTAGATGATAATCCAGATTTTTTGAGAGCCTTTTGAGTAAAAATACATAACCTTTTTAAAAAACAACTTCAATTTAGACCAGGAGTGTCCAAACTCAGTTCTGGAGGGCCTGTGTCCTGCTTAGTTTAGCTCCAACTTGCTTTAACGCACCTGCCAGGAAGTTTCTAGTATATCTAGTAAGAGCTTGATTAGCTGGTTCAGGTTTTTGATTAGGGTTGGAGCTAAACTCTCCAGGACACTGGCCCTCCAGGACAGAGTTTGGACACCCCTGATTTAGACCAAAATGTTTACTTTTGGTGGCACGGTGGCTCAGTGGTTAGCACTGCCGTCTCACATCACACAGTTGGCATTTCTATGTGAAGTTTGCATGTTCTCCCCATGTTGACGTGGATTTCCTTCGGGTGCCCAGGTTTCCCACACAGTCCAAACTCATGCGCTTTAGGTGAATTGAATAAACTAAACTGGATGTAGTGTGTGAGTGTGTGTGTGTGTGTGTGTGTGTGAATGTGAGAGTGTGTGGATGTTTACCAGTAATGTGTTGTTGCTGTAGGGGCATTCGCTGCATAAAACATACAGAATAGTTAGCGGTTCTTTCCGCTGTGGTGACACCTGATAAAGAAGGGACTAAGCTGAAGAAAAATGAATGACAGTGTTTACTTTCTTTACTGTTGTATATGTGCATTTGGCAGACACTTGTACAAGGAACTTGCTTTTCCTAGGAATCAAACCCATAACCTTGTTATCACTATTGTCATTGTGTACTATTTTATATGCTGAGCTACAGGAAAGACTTGTCAGCCTAACCTCAAAGAGAAAAAAATAGAATTATGCATAATGCAGTTGATGAGCGAAATTATTTTTTGATAATATTTGACTCTTACAAACTGTGAAACAAACAAACTTGTTTAATAATTTATAGAAAGTGATGCCCAGGACACCCAATTGTGATTCAATGTGTAGTTTTGTTTTGTCCTCGTTTCACAACACGGGCTATTTTTACCACACATACATGCCTAAGAACAGATCAAAATGTACGACCTCTTGACAAAATCAGTAGGTTGGCTGCTTTGAATAAAGGAGCCGGAGAGCTGGAGCATGAGCGTCTCTGTGTGTGGGACTGGATGATTCAGCACCAACCCAAAACAGCCTCCAAGTGATTATTGGAACAAAAGCAGACACAATGGGGTGTTTAGGGGTAGGAGGTTGTCCCGGTAAAAAAGGAGGTAAACTTTTATGTAACTGTGTCGTGACATCGATCAAGGATAATGCTGTGGGTTTTTCTTGGAACGCTCTTTGTTTCCAATCCACCATTTTATGTGTCACAACATCATTTAGGAGAGCTGGTTTCGAGGAAGAACCGACTGAGTGATTTGCTTTGTAGGGAAGAAGTTACTTTGACTTGTATTTTATTGCAGACAATATGAACTCAAAATAGTTCATGTTTTGTCTACTCAACTTCATTTCATTTGTAAATATACATAATTTCCTGTCATTTAGACCTGCAACACATCCCAAAAAAAGTTGGGACAGGAGCAATTTATGGCTAGTAATCAGGATAATTGGTTAAATAATGACATGATTTTTAAACAGGTGATGTCAACAGGAGATTGTAATTATTATTTATATAATTCGTAATTAATATTATATAAGTTACATCCACAAATGGCAGTGAAAACTGTACTGTGCCAAAAGGAAGCCCTATGTCAGGGCTATTCAATTGGCTACCCGTGGGCCGAACTTGGCCCCCGAGGCATTTTGTTCAGGCCTTTAAATAGTGCGACCATCAAAAACAAATTTAGTTCAGTCGAAAAACGGCCGCTATAGTTATGAAGTGACATGCGTCTGTTCAATACAGCACAAGCTGCAGTTAAAGGCTGCACAGAGCATGAGTTACCTGACATTAGGCGAGTGGCGCAAGCAGCCGAAAACATGTTTGTAGAAAAGGCCTTTTGAATAGCCCTGCCCTATGTTAACAGTGTCCAGAAGCGCTGTCAACTTCTCTAAGCTCGGAGGCATCTGAGATAGACCATCACACAGTGGAAACGTTTACTGTGGTCAGATAAATCAGTATTTCAAGTATTTATTTGGGAGAAATTGACGCTGTGTGCTCCGAACCAAAGAAGTAAAGGATCATCCAGACTGTTACCAGCAACAAGCCCAAAAGCCAAGGTTTGTGATGATAGTGGGTTGTGTCATTGCCTTTGGCAAAGGTAATTTGCACTTCTGTGATGGCACCATTAATGCTGAAAAGTACATAGAAACGCCCATGCATATTTCAACAAGACAATTACAAAATCCTGGCTGCAGAAGGTGAGGATTGACTGGCCTGTCTGCAGTCCTGACCTGTCTCCAATAGAGAATGTGTGTCACATTTTGAAGCACAAAATTCATCAACGAAAACATCATACTTTTGGCCTTCTTAAGACTTGTTTGCAGGAAGAATGGGACGAAATTACACCTGAAGCACTTCATCACTCGATGTCTTCACTCCCTGAACGTCTTTTAAGTGTTTTAAAATAGAATGTCAATGTTACAAAGTGGTAAATGCTTTACTGCTTTAACTTTTATTTGAAGTATGTTGCAAAGACCAAAATTGGAGTACATGTTTATTTTTTGGGAAAAAAAACACATTTTATAATGTTTGTTGTATTGTCAGCAATGAAATACAAGTTAAAGTAACTTTAGAAATCACTACGTTTTCATTCTGTCACAACGTTTTCTGATTTGGGGTTGTACATAAATACATATTGTTAAAAAAATCTAAATATTAAAAACTTTCAATGATTGAAGGTTATGACCATTAATCATGTTATAACAGTCTTGTGAAAAGGGTCCAATAGTAAGATGGATGTGTCGGAAGCAAACATAGACGTGAAATTTCGGTTTACGCATCCAAATGGAAAATCTTAATTGGCCAAAGTCAAAAGGTCAAAAATCCCTCCCGTCTCCCAATGGAAAAAAGACAGATGAGACCTATAGGAAGCCAAACTTGACAGCTCCGAAATCGTGCCAGAGAGCAAACGCGCTTTTCCTGCCAAAACACAACGTAGATTCGTACAGCGTGTGCTGCCACACTTACACCTTACGACCTGAAATAGGGACTTTGAGCCAAGAAACTTTGTTGGTTGTGTTTTGTTGAAGCTGTTTTAAGCGTAGAGAATGTCTCCGAGATGAACGCCGAGTGAAGGAGAAAAACCCAGGAGTGCCATTTTAGGAATCGCAGGTAAGAAAGAGGAAAGGGATCAGCTCTGTTCAGTACGTTTCAGAGTCTCGTCTGTTTGAGTAAACAGTTTAGTTTGCATCTGTAATGTGCAATTTAGGAGGGTAAATATCCTGTTAAGCCCTCGCGAAACCCCGAGGTTAGTTTGTGCTTGCTGAACCTGTTGGAGGGAAAAGGCAAGGAGGATGTCCTGTCTTGTTTTGACAGCTCCTCTTGAACATTTCCCACATAATGTTGAGTCAGCATGGCCCTCGATTGTCTAATAAGTATTCTCATTGGTTGCATTCTGACAAATATCAGCACAAGCAATTTGACACTTTTCGCATGAAACCGCCAAGAGCACTGTACAGTGAGCAGGAAAAGTTTGTGAAAAGCAACAGTAGATTTGCTCTGGCTTGACTGTATGTTTGTGCAGCTTTCTGCACAGGGCTTGGTGTTGTTTGTTTGCTTTCTTTTTATGTCTCTGTCTGACATGCCCTTGACTGCGTCACACACTCTTTCGTCTTCCATCTTTCCACACTTGCTGGATCTTTAGGTCTGCAGAGGTGGAGAACGCAGTCAACCATCCATGTTATTCATTCCTCTTCATTTCCATTAGAATATGCTTTTTTTTTATTCCCCACGTAGCACTTTTTTTTTTTTATTCTCCCTTACTTGATTTCATTGCTGATTAGTACCTGGCACGTTAAATTGTTGCGCACTGTAATCAAAATTCAGAATTAGAAGTGAAGTAATAAAGGCCTTAAACGACTGCTTTGTGCAAATTAAGAGCGGGACAATAGTTTGCGTTTAATTTATTTCCATTTATTTATTAATATTTCTGCTTATTTATCCATTACCTCTCTAATGATTATTTATTCCAGATCTTCGAGCTGAATTGTTTACCGAGTGAATGAAATTGGATTTTAAGTAATTACAAAAGAGGTAATTATAAAGATGTCCACCAAGAATTCCCTGCAGGAAAAAAAAAAAAACTAAAAGCCTTTAGCGGCCGTTCCTGCTGACGTGGGATTGGTGCAGGTTTTATCAGCTCACTCATCCCCCACAATTCCATTTTAACCTTCCGTCTATTGGCCTGACCTTGACTAGCACTCTCCTGTCATTCGCTTGAGGACGGAGCAGAGGAATAACTAATGTTCTTCACCCTCTTTATCTGTCATTTTCCATTCATAATATGCTTTTTTTTTGTTTTCCGTAAAACGGCGGTTTGTGACTAAGATGTCGCAGAATGTTCCTCGATCAAAGATTTGTTCAGTATCAGCATGAGGACGGACGTGTCGCGGAACTCTCATCCTGTATGGATTTATTTTATGACATGATAATGTTTACCAATAAATCTCTCTGAATTTCAGTGATGACCATCGAATCATCAGCTCCTGCTCATTAGTATGCCGGAAACATCTATAAAATCTCCATAAAGTCTGGCGCTGCTGAGGCAGTAAAAAGTTTATTTTCAACTTAGAGGGTAATGATTTGGTCCTTTTTCTCTCAGTGACTGCTCCGTTGCCTTTTCCTGAAACTGGATCAAATAAGACAGTTGTGTATTTATTATTTCTTTTTTTGTTGTTGTTCGCTCCCTCCCAAGATAGAACTTCGATTAGCTTCATGGTGTATTTTCAAATTAGTGATATTCTAAATTAGCATCAATTGCTTCCCGGCCCATTTGGTATCGCTTCCGACCCGCATTCAACCCAATATCCTGGCACTTCATGAAAAAAACATGACTTTTCTTTGGGATTTTCATAAATCAACAAACAAGCAGCAATAAGCCTGCGCTTTCTCATTTCAGCACAAAATAATAACTTATCAAAACAATTTGTCTTGCACGAAAAAATGCCACATCCAGTGTTTATCGTCATTTGGAAATGGCAATTATGTATACAAATAATGCCACGGTTTAAATTTGAATATTTGCATATTTGTGAATCTGCTTAATACTGCTGATTAAGAAGTGGTTAGGCTTTCTGCCATTGTTTGATCTCCACGGAGGCTCTTAATGGCGTTATTAATGATGAGCAGAGTCGTGCAATGACATATTCAATCAACACTGATGGTGACGACGACGTCGAAACGATGCCTAATTTGTTAATGGGCTGAAAATAGACGCTGTGCAGAATCTGCAAATTGTGGACTTCTGGATTTAGTGTTATTAGCGTATTTTTTATTTATTGCACAATTTAAATGCTTGGTTTTCTTTTGACTGTGTGAATTTGTTAAAGATTTACAGAGTGGGATAAAATAACTGTTTAAGCTAACATAAATTAAACACAGATTATCCTCTTTAATGCAGTTTTTATGCTAGTATGTAGGTGGTTGCGCTGCCCGTGGCAAGGGTAAAGCTCCGGCTGACCCTGCGGAGCGCAGCTCTTATAGCACAGCTCTAACAATCATTAGCTTTTATTTGCTGTTAGCTTTTGCCTAATAAGCCCAGTAATACAATACTATACATCTTTCTTTCTTTATTTCTCTCTCTGGCCTGAGAGCGAGTGAGGGATGTGCAGCGAGGGAGAGACCAAGAAAGAATAATTTGGAGATGGAGCCGTTGTAAGAGTATCCCTTATTTAGACATGCCCTGCAGAGCACCAGCACAATTAAAATGATTCATACTCGCCATAACTCGATAAATATTACACACAGCTTAATCAAAAATGCATATCCGTTTCACCTCGCGCCGTATCCTGAATGTATGCCGGCAGACAGATAGGGATAGAATGAATGTGGGGGGGGTGGGGGGGCTGATAAAATATTCAGTGCCGTGGTTAAGAGATTAAAATGCCCTCATTAGAAAAGCTGAACTTTGTGGAGGTTACTGTGTTCCACACCACCTGGAACCTTATTTTAGCCCAAAGGACTGATTAACATTGTGCCGCGCACGCCACTGGAGTTATAAAGGCCTGTTTGCATTTGTTTTCACCCTTCTGCTTTTTAAAAAGGCAGCCAATCAGGGTAAAAGGATATAAGAGCAAAACTAATAAGCCAATTAAGGCAGAGGACAATGAAGCTTAGCATGCAGTCTTGCTAATGGAGCCTACTGTATGTCTTGTGTATGTTTCGTCTTTAATAATTGATAACTCTCTTGAGACTCGTTTCATTTGAATGTTTTAGAGAAGTGCAGGGCTTTTTTTGTGTGGAGTTTGATTAAATTCATTTATTTTCCTTTAGCTTGGTCCTTTATTCATCAGGGGTTGCCACAGTGGAATGAACTGACAACTATTCCGGCATATATTTTATGCAGCGGATGCCCTTCCAGCCGCAACCCAGTACTGGGAAATGTATTGATAAGAGTGGACCATAATAAATGTAGATCTTGACCTAATGTTTATTATGACATTTTCACTGGTGTTTGTTAGTTTCTGACACTCCCTATTTGAGGTCAGAGCTAGTTTTAGTACCGGTTGGGGCTCAATATTATGCATGTTTTAGTGGTGTGATCAATGGTTGGACTGGCGAAGTCTTACGCTGATAGATTCAGTTTGCATTAATCTCTTAATTAGATCATATATGGGCGCACTAAATCAGAGAGAGACTAGCATGAAACAGTCGGCTGTTACTAAACCTGATTTACTTAATGGATGCCATTTGAGATGAGTCATAAGCAGAGATGCATAGTAATTTATGTACGAAGATGCCACCTGTACGGGAAGAAGCCATGCACACGCCTTAGCATCAATAATATCAGCATACAGTTATAAATCCTTGCATGTTAATCAGCTTTTTGGTGCAATGGTGCTTTTCACACTCGTAGTGCATTATATAGCAAACACTGCTATGGACAAAATGGTCACACTTTATTTTAACGGGGCACCTATGGTAAAAAAAAATCTACTTTTCAAGCTGTTTGGACAGACATTTATCTGGGTATAGTGTATAGACGGTCATATTGGGATGATATAAACACACCCAGTCCTTTTTTATTTCAATTTAACAACATAAAAATGGGGGGCCAATTGGAGCAGTTTTCAGACTGACCGCAACTTGACGTAGGAGTGCGGTCCCCCCGCCCACCGAATTGATTGACAGCTGCGTATTAACATGTCTTCGTAGTAACGTGTATAATCATATTATATCATAGGACCAGGACGTGCGCACACTAAGCAACCGTAAATAAAAGTCTGTTCAGTTTGCTAAGATCATCAATCATCATCAAATGTGATCAAGAGTGAGTTTTACAAGTTTAAAATGTATTAAAACAGTGCATGTTTGTAATGAATTACAGCGATTTACTTCAGATTTACTTAATCAACACAGCCGCGTGTCAGAACAATTATAAAAGACGCTTCAATCCCGGTTTGTGGACGTTCAATCAGGTTTATTTTGTACATTAACATAGCAGATATCCATACAGCAGTCGATATTAACCTGTATTTTGTCACATTTGCGTGCAAAAACAATGCAAAGCTAAACGCGCGCTGTCTGTGTGTGTGTGTATTTGTGTGTGTGCGTGAAATTTGTAACGACATTGTGTGTGACTCATCCTGCAACTCCACAACATGCATCAAATACTCATTGGTAAAGTTCTTACTTTTCCTCACAAACGTTACGTGAGCTCTTATTCGTTCATGTTTGTCTGTTGTCTGACGCAGCCGAGGGAGCCGATGCCAGGCACGTGGAAACGGTGGTGTGAAGGACTAGCCTTAAAGGTGCAGTACACAAAAACCCTTAGCTGATGCTAAATGCTACAAAATAGAAATTTAGGTCAGGTATAATAAAAAATCTGATGGGTGTTTTGAGATTAAACTTTACAGACACATTCTGGAGACACAAAAGACTTATATTAAATCTGGAAAAAGTGGTAACCTAGGTGCCCTTTAAGGTACAATTTACACTATTAACTAAGACTATTAGCTCAGTAAACTCATATTTTGTAGCTTATTATTAGTTATTAAGTGAGTAGTTGGATTTAGGTATTGGGTAGATTAGGGATTAGAATAAAATCATGCAGAATATGTATTTTATAAGCACTAGTAAACACCCAATATCTTAAAAATAGGCTGGTAATAAGTCATTAGGTAGTACTGAGAATTGGTACTTACATTATAATAACAATAATAATAATAATAATAATAATAATAATAATAATAATAATAAAAATTGGTATTCTGGATTTTTGTTCAAGTTTGCGTGTTTATGTATGTATGTATATATATATATATATATATATATATATATTTGTTAGGGGTGTGACAAGATCTTGTACGACGAGATCTCGCGAGATTAAATTGCAACGAGATTTCTCGTCGAGGTGAAAAGTTGTCTCGTGAGTTGTGATGTTGTGATGGAGCATGAGGGTGAAATTAGCATTGACGATTGGAGGCAGGATTGGATTTGATCTGCAAATAAAGTGGTTTGCACACACCTGGCAACCCAGGCTGGCCTCAGAGTTGCGCTTGTCACTCGGTTGGGTGGGCGGGTGTGACGTAACCGCTTTTTTTTAACTGGAGTTCAGCAGGTGACACATCCAACATAGGCTACAAGTACAGCCTCACACATTATGGTTCATATCCATGCAATGGAATAGCACTTCAGATATGCTGAAAGGCATAATCGTCATAAACACAAATGGAATTACGACGTGGAGTATTCTTATTTTAGTCGCATTATTGCAGTGCAGACATGTAAACGCCGTAATCAAACTATTAACACCATGAAGGACTTTTAGCTGCATTTTGCGACAGGACCTACACACCTAGCGAGTCAGTAAAGCACCACAGATGCACAGATCTCTAAGCGTGCGCAAACAAACACACTCACTTAATGAACTCCTGGAGACTCATCGTCACATCATCATCACGGAACACACATTTATACTGTCCGGGAAAAGCTGATTTTTTTTTTTTTCATTCATCATGGATTAAATTAATGTATTTCCTCAAAATTCTACACACAATACTCCATAATGACAATGTGAAAAAAGATTTTTTGAAATTGTTGTGAATTTATTACAGATAAAAAACCTGAAAAATGTACATAAAGTAAGTATTCACAGTCTTTGCTCAATACTTTGTTGATACTTTCAGGATGCACTAATGAAAAGTGTTTTAAGTATTATCAGTTTCCTGTTACCTGTGGTGGATTGCCATTGGTTGTGATTGTTTACCATTAATGATATAACTCACTCTTTAGACTCAAATGTTTATGTAGCATCTTATGTTTTCATGTACACAAACTAGATATACAGGTTTTTAAGTTTGAAGTCTGATGTCTTTTATTATTACTTAAAGTGGTCATAAACTGCAAAACCAAATTCACCATGATTTATGGTCATATAAGAGATCAGAGTGCTATAAAAACATCCTAGAAGTTACAGAACTCAAAACATACTTGTTATTCTAAAAACAGCTTATATTGAAGCCAGTCTGACAAAACGACAGCTTTTGTATTGTACTAATCTATGCTGTATTTATGTGTATTAGCCCCGCCTACACAAAAGATTGACACCTGCTAATACTACACATTTGCCACGCCTATTTAAACAGCCTTCTGATTCAGCAGCTTATATTGAAGGCAGTGTCAATGACAAAATGACAGGTTTTGTAATGTTCAAATCTATGATGTAATAAGGTGTATAAGCCCCGCCTACACATAAGATTGATGCCTGCTACTACTTCACAATCTGCCACGCCTATTTAAACAGAGCCACCTTATTCAGCTGTTTATACTGAAGGCAGTCTGACAAAATGACAGGTTTTAAAACTATATTTTAATAAGGTGCATAAACTCCGCCTACACAGAAGATTACTTTACAATCTTCCACATCTATTTAAACAGTCTTCTAATGAGGGGGTCGAAACAGCACAGAAAATTGTCAATTATTTCTAA
This sequence comes from Danio tinwini, assembly GCA_903798205.1. Classification (NCBI taxonomy): domain Eukaryota; kingdom Metazoa; phylum Chordata; class Actinopteri; order Cypriniformes; family Danionidae; genus Danio; species Danio tinwini. The sequence continues at coordinate 7,915,545 of CAIGQZ010010775.1, forward strand.
ATTATGATTTTTTAAATGTAAACTAATTGCTAACATTATGATTAGAGATCCCTGAGAGAACAGTAAAAAATACATAGTTCATGACTCCTTTATTTTCTTAATTTGATGTTAATTCTAGAGGTGTAATCCAGAAATATCTTTACAGTACGCTCTGATTTTGATTTTCATACACTAAAAAAAAACTCTGGCTTAGTCCATATTTTACCCAAACGTGCCATTTCTAGTGTTTTTCGAGTGATATTTGGTTGGATTCATGAGGACGTCGTGCTTGGAAGAACTGCTGATTGTTGCTGAGATTGCAATAGATGCCAATCCATGCCTCTGATAAACTATTCAGGAAGCATCTCCTCATCTATTTCCCATTTTCAGAGAGAGAGAGAGAGGGCAGATGGATCGAAAGAAAGAGAAATGATCTATCCGTGCTGCACCTGTGTTTTGGGGTTTGAAAAGCAGCTTTCCCAGCTTTTTTTTTTTTGCATGAAGGCGTGGCAGCCAATCAGAGCTAATGACCAGGTTGCTTTGCTCATCAGCGATCGCCGGGTGGACGAACGGTCTCAGTGCCTGCGTTTGGTTATGCGCTATACCAGCTGGAGTACCACACAAACTGCCTGATTAAAAGTAGCCCTCTCAAGACCTCAGAGTTCTCATCCTGAATGCCAAACTCCAGGACTCCGGGACCGAAATGATAATGTCGAAGCGGCTCGGCCAAATATGGAACCAAGCTGATGGAGCATGAGAAGGTGCTTTTAGAGGCCTAGTTAGTGCCATCGTCTAATAAAAATAGCTGAAAGTTTGACAGTGTTAATTATAGCAGATTTTGGGAATAATTAGGCTGATGTGTTGTTGACGATACTAAAGAACTAGTCTGAATGGAAGTGTATTAAGAACTAGGGCTGGATAATTAGTCGAAAAGTAATCAAAATTTACATTCAAATTCTATAATCAGTCTAATTTTTCCAGGTCGATTTTTTTTTCAATTACTTTCCCCACCGTGTGACCCTGCACTGTTAAGCCTTTATCTTTATCCTAAAGTAGGACGATGGTCCCAATCTAGAGCCGTACTTTGCACTATGTTGACGATGGTTGGAAGCTGTGCCAGAGATGCCTTGAGATTTTCTATTAAATTAAATTAAATTATCATTACCATTCAGATATTTGTTTACAGAGGATGCAAGTAATGCTTAAATATTTACAGCATGCAAGAGTTTTTTTTTTTTTCGAAGTGATCAGTGTTAGGCAAGTTATTTTAAAAAGTAATACATAACAAATTACTGTCTACTTCTGGAAAAATTTTATTTGATAACATTACTAGCTACTTAATGTAAAATGTTTTCAGATTACTAATTACTTTGAAGCTACTAAATTATTATAAATAAATAAAATCGTTCATTTATCAAAATCACTTCATTTGATGTCATTTGATTGCATTACTAGTTACTTAATGTAAAATGTATTTAGATTACTAAGTACTTTAAAGTTGCTATAATAATATAAATAAATAAAATAATCGTTCATTTATCGAAATTACGTCATTTGATGTTATTAAATTGACTTTACTAGTTACTTAAAGAAAAATGTATTTAGATTACTAATTACTTTACTTTGAAGTTACTTTAATAAAATAAATAAATAAAATAATCGTTTACTTATCAAAATCACGTCATTTGATGTAATTTGTCTACATTACTAGTTGCTTAATGTAAAATGTATTCAGATTACTAATTACTTTACTTAAGTTAC
>CAIGQZ010010775.1:7917294-7930600 GCA_903798205.1 Danio tinwini
TAATGTAATTAAATTGACTTTACTAGTTACTTAATGTAAAATGTATTTAGATTACTAATTACTTTGAAGTTACTTTAATAAAATAAATAAATAAAATAATCATTCATTTATTGAAATCAAGTCATTTAATGTCATTAAATTGACTTTACTAGTTACTTAATGTAAAATGTATTTAGATTACTAATTACTTTGCTTTGAAGTTACTATAATAAAATAAATAGATAAATAAAACCGTCCGTTAATCGAAATCAAGTCATTTGATGTAATTTGATAACATTACTAGTTACTTAATGTAAAACATATTCAGATTAATTATTTTGCTTTGAAGTTACTATAATAAAATGAATAAATAAAAAAAAATGTTCATTAATAGAAATCAAGTCAAAATGTTCAATTAATCGAGATTTAGATATTAAGCTAAATCGCCCAGCCCTATTAAGTGATTGTTTTCTCATTTTCAAGATTTAAGCTTCAGTATAAAACGTTTTTTTGTGTGTGTGTGTGTGTGTGTTATGCGTTCTATTAAAATACACACTAAAAAAAATACAATTATTGATTGATCAAACTTTTTAAAATTAGCTGAAACACATTTCTTTAGTTTTTTGGGACATCTTAATTGTTTTATGTTCAATCCACTTAAGATTTTGTTAACTTAATTGATTTGTGTTGTGAGAACAATAATGAAATGTGTGTAACTGTATTTTTTGCTGACGGAGCATAAGAAGGTGCTTTTAGAGGCCTAGTTAGCTTCTGTCATTGTCGATCGCCTAATAAAAAATTGCTAAAAATGATGACAGTGTTAAGTATAACAAATTTTGGTAGTAGTTTGGCTGATGTGTTGTTGACGATACTAAAGAGATAGTGTGAACGGAAGTGTATCTCATATTTAACTCTTGTGTATTCTTCAAATTTACTAGCCTTTTGTTTTGTTTGTGGCTGTAAAATTACAAATTTGACCTGTTACCAACAGGGAAAGCCAACAATAATCAAGCATACATAAGAAATATGGTGTCATGGCTTTGCAATTAAAAAATGTCATTATAATGGAAGTCAATGGGGCAAAACCAGCCACCAACATAACAAATGGGTTGTCAATTTGCCGTGTACTGTTGAGTTTTTGAAAAAATACAAAACATTTTCCCAAAATATGTGTCAAAATAAGGTTTGTCACCAAAAATCATTCCATATGCTGAAAAGTTGTGGCCAAATTAAGACTCAAAAGTAAAGAAAACATCCCCAAAAGCACACAAAGACGTCAATATGAAACTCTTTAATATGTTTTTATTACAATTGAAAATGATTAAAAACAGAATAGTGGCAAAGTATAAAGATTCATAAAGATGTATTATTTGATATATGTCATCAGATGATTCTATTTTAAGTTTGCTTGGCCATATTTTTAGATTAAACAAACTTCACTGTGATTTTAAGTTGATTGAAAATAAAACAAAGTTGTCCCCCCCCGAAAAACCTTAAGAATTGTGTTGTTTCAGCTCAATTTAAACAAGTAGTTTGAACAAGCAGCATTTTTTATGTTGTTACACTGCATGTTAGTTTAGTCTTGTTTAAATCATTGTAAAATTGTATCGTAATTTGGAATCACTTTTTTTGATGATCCTTTTAACGCATTTTGTTGAATTTAAGTTACATCGTATTGACAGTATGTACATGCTAACTACTGTACATGCTGACTAATTCTCTTTAGAATGTAATTAGACTGTAGGTTAGGGTTAGTGTAAGTTGACGTACTTGCAAAGATTCTTATAGTTAGAAGACGCAGTATCAGCATATATTAAGCAGACAGTCTACTAATACTCAAATGAGAAGTAATATGCAGGTAGTTGCGATGCAAATGACTTTCAGTCAACAAAATGTGCAATAGGGTAATTTAATTTTAGGGTACCAGTAGTTTTATTTTTAATTTAATGTAATGGGATGCATTTTAACATACAAAGAAATAGCTATTAAAACAGCTTTGATGCTTGAAAATCTCATTTTATCTTCCTCACAATATGTATACAAATATTTAACAATTATTTCAGATTTAATAATTAATTTTTACAGACGCATAAGTGTTAGTATACTTTTTTGTAGTGGTAAATGAAACGTAGTGGAAAAGTCATTAAAATCCATTGGTGAGAACTCTGATTTATAATTACATTGGTTAGGAGCCAGAAAAAAAAAAGTAGTTTTTAGCATTAGCCTAAATTCTCAGTGCATTCCTACTCTTAGCGGCACTTTCTGAGAGAGAAAGGAAAGTATTTTTTATTATTTTTTTAAAGCTCCACCAGACACCTGGGTAATAGCTTTTAGAGTCCCACAAAGCCTCGGCAACAACACAGAAAATCTGGATTTTTTTTTTTTCGAAGGTGCTTCCAGAGCAAGTTCTGAGCTGAAATTAACCGCCTGATCACCGCTCCTTCAAAACTCTTCAAGAAACCCCTTCAAAACTCCCTCTGGTGGTGGCATCGCTTGGTCCAAAGCTGCGTTTGATGGAGAAGCCTGAGAGAAACTGACAGACAGAGAGATATTTGAAAGCTGTTTTGCTTACATTAGTCCATATGGAGGCTTTTTGCTGCCTGATTCACGGCACATCCATGAATTTGAAGCGATTGTTTGGGATTCTATTATAAGGATTTCTCATTTCCATTGCCTCTGTTTTCTGACCTAGGCATGGGATGATAACTGGTTTTAAGTGTTTAGAAAAGTCAAGGTTTTAAAACTGCTAAAATTTCCTGTTATTCCATTCCTACGGTATATGTATATTTTGGGTTTATTTACCTTTTATGACTATTTTATTTAGTTTTTAGGGCAACAGTTTCTCCAGCAGAAAAGGAGCCTCCACATCTAAAGGTCAGCTCACAATTTAGGAAACATCTGGAAAAATAAATCGCTTATAAACCAACACCCAAGCATGCTATAGACCTAAACATTGCATTGGCTTATTAATATCCAAAGATAAGAAAGATCTCCAAAGACGCCTTTTCAAGTTGTAACGAAATCTGTGTTTTTAAAACGAATGAGTACAGCAGAAGTCAATGATTTATTTATTTTTTTATTTAGCCTGACATATTTACTATTCCAAAATATTTGAAATGTTTCATAAAATAATACACTCACCGGCCACTTTATTAGGTACACCTGTCCAACTGCTCATTAACGCAAAATTCTAATCAGCCAATTACATGGCAGCAACTCAATGTATTTAGGCATGTAGACATGGACAAGTTGATGTGCTGCAGTTAAACCAAGCATCAGAATGAGAAAGAAAAGTGATTTGAGTGACTTTAAACATGGCATGGTTGTTGGTCCCAGAAGGGCTGGTCTGAGTATTTCAGAGACTCCTAATCTACTTGGATTTTCATGCACAGCTATCTCTAGGGTTTACAGAGAAAATGTCCAGTGAGCGGAAGTTCTGTGGGCACAAATGTCTTGTTGATGCCAGAGGTCAGAGGAGAATGGCCAGACTGGTTCCAGTTGATAGAAAGGAAACAGTAACTCAAATAACCACTCGCTACAACTGAGGTATGCAGAAGAGCATCTCTGAATGCACAACACGTCCAACCTTTAGGCAGATGGGCTACAGCAGCAGAAGACCACACCGGGGTGCCACTCCTGCCAGCTAAGAACAGGAAACTGAGGCTACAATTCACACAGGCTCACCAAAATTGGGCAATAGACGATTGGGGAAACGTTGCCTGGTCTGATAAGTCTCCATTTCTGCTGTGACATTTAGATGGTAGTGTCAGAATTTGGAATCAACAACATGAAAGCATGGATCCATCCTGCCATGTATCAAGGGTTCAGGCTGTTTCCAAAGCGAAGATGAGGAATGAAGTTTAGGCTGGATATTTATATCAAATTTGAAATGATCTGATTGGCTAGTTAGTGATTTATGATAGGGATCAGCTGTAGTCAATCCTATCACGTGCTCCTCTCGAAATTAATTTGTGAAACTTCACGTATTGAGTACAGTGTACTCATCTTCTGATGGCTACTTCCAGCAGGATAACACGCCATGTCATAAAGCGTAAACGATCTTAGACTGGTTTCTTGAACATGACAGTGAGTTCACTGTACTCAAATGGCCTTCACAGTCACCAAATCTCAATCCAATAGAGCACCTTTGGGATGTGGTGGAACGGGAGATTCGCATCATGGATGTGCAGCCGACAAATTAGCAGCAACTGTGTGATGCTATCATGTCAATACGGACCAAAATCTCTGAGGATTATTTCCAGTACCTTTGTTGAATCTATGCCATGAAGGCAAATAGGGGGTCCAACCCGGTACCAGTAAGGTGTACCCAATAAAGTGGCCGGTGAGTTTATATTGTGTTCAGTGCTGGAAAAGTGATTGTTTTTTTATTTTACCCAGACATTCAAAAATAACATATTTTAGAGCAGTAATCACAACACCATGGTAAAACCGTGATATTTTCATCCAAGGTTATCTTACTGTCAGAATCTTATGCCACCCCATGCATACTCTGACCTACAGAGGATTATGGTGTGCGTTTGCTGTTTCATTCCTGCACACAGGCCTGTAAAAGATCACATCAGTTAGTTCAATTACTGCAGGCATAAAGAGCGGCGTGCATGTGAACGAGTCACGAAAACCCACCCTATGCAAAAAAGCATGCTCGCTCTCTCTCTCCCTCTCTCTCCAGAAAGAGCAGACGTGTCTCTCGGCTTTGATTCCCTTCTGGGTCTCTCTGACTGCCTTTATAGTGAGCGCTCGAGTGCTGTCAGTGGCTGTGTGTCTCTCCGCTCAGCGCAGAGTTCACCGTGAAGGTTTTGAAGCGGTGACACTGCGTCTGCGCTGATAACAGTGTGAAATTAAAATCCCTCTTTCTGATGACGAGGAGAGCTGTTCCGCTAATCCTCTGGGGTTTGGGGAATTTTTTTCTTTCTTTCTTCCCAGCCGTAGTGTGCAAAAGGGGACGAGCATTGATTAGAGGGGCTAAACTGAGGTTGGGAAAATGTTTTTAAGGTCATATTTTGGTTGTGAATTTGTAGTCTAAATTTAATTATTTTTAGAGTGGAAACAATTAAGACAGTAAATGTTCAGATCTGTCTGTCTGGTCATCTCCAGTGGTTGCAACAGAAAGCATGCATTGTGACTTAATCGGTTAAAAGGCAAGGCTAATTTATTTATATAGCACATTTCATGCACAATGGTAGTTCAAAGTGCTTTACATAAACAGGAATAAAAGTAACAAGTAAATAGAAAAGATAAAAACAGATTAAAATGTGTTAATACAGGTTATAAAAGAATGAAAAAGAAAAGAAAGACACAATAGTGCAATCTGTGGGATGTAGCACAGTGCTCATTCAGTAAAGGCACAGCTAAACAGATGTGTTTTTCAGTCTTGATTTGAATGTACCTAATGTTGGAGCACATTTGATCATTTCTGAAAGCTGATTCCAGCAGCTGGGGGCGTAGTAGCTAAAGGCGGATTCATTCTGCTTTGACTGAACCCTTGAAATTTCTAATTTACTTGATCCTAATGATCTGAGTGATCTGTTAGGTTTGTATTCAGTGAACATATCTGTAATGTATTGAGGTCCTAGGCCATTTAGTGATTTAAAGACAAGTAATAGTACTTTAAAATCTATTCTGATTGGTGTGATGTGCTCAGATTTTCTGGTTCTGGTCAGAATCCTGGCAGCATCGTTTTGGATGCGCTGCAACTGTCTGACTGTCTTTTTGGGAAGGCCAGTGAGGAGTCCATTACAGTAATCCACCCTGCTGGTCATAAAAGCATGAACAAGTTTCTCACAAGTCGTCACTGGGAACAAACATCTGATTCTTGCAATGCTTTTGAGATGATAATATGCTAATTTACTTGCTTTGACATGACTGCTGAAATTCAGGTCTGACTCCAGAATCACACCAAGATGCTTGACCTTTTTTTTTTTTAAAAATTCATTCACTCATTTTCTTTTCAGCTTAGTCCCTTTATTAATCAGGGGTCACCACAGCGGAATAAACTGACAACTTATCCAGTATATGTTTTACGCAGCGGATGCCCTTCCAGCTGCAACCCATCACTGGGAAACATCCATACACACTCATTCACACACACAAACTCCAGACAATTTTAGCTTACCCAATTCATCTATACCATATGTTTTTGGACTTGTGGGGGAAACTGGAGCACCCGGACGAAACCCACACTAACAGGTGGAGAACATGCAAACTCCACACAGAAATGCCAACTGACCCAGCTGGGGCTCGAACCAGCGACCTTCTTGCTGTCAGGTGATTGTGCTATCCACTGCGCCACCGTGCTGCCCTATTTTTAAAAAAAAAATACAAATATAACTACATTTCTGAGAAATTAATTGTAAATGAAACAAACAATAGTAAAGAATTAATTTAACTGAAATAGAAATAACTAGCATTAACGACATTTATGATGCTTCAGAAGGTTTTTATTTTAAATAAATGCATGGTTTTTAGGTGCAAATATATATATATATATATGTAAACTGGTAAAAGAAGCAATTTAAATAACTTAAATATTGAAACAAACTGTTTATCTATAACATATCGTGTGTCACAATCACCAGCGATCTAGCTTGTGCAGATTGCTGGAGAACTACACATGCGCCACTGATATAAACTACAACTCCAAGAAGTCTTTGCACTCATCACTCCTGCCACAATCAGATGACAATCATTTGGACACTGATGCACACACGCACAGATGTATGCAGGTAAATCCAGAGTCGTAAACAAAAAACAGGCAAATGGTCAGTACAGGCAGGCAAAGTAGTACAAAATGTAACATTTTAAATAAAATTTTTAAAATTTTAATAAAAATTTTGTACAGTGTTCAAAAACACGGCAAGGCAAGAGAAACACGTCGTAATGTTCAAAGTGACCGTATAACAAGCCAAGAGGTGTGCGTGTGTGCTGTGTATATAGTCCATGTTATCAGTTCATGAGCACCTCCCAGCTGTGAGTGTGTAAAATCTACTGAATGAGGAACAGGTGCGTGTAAGTGGTGCATTACTGGAACTTGTAGTTCTTTTGCTGGCAGATTTGTAGATCTGCATGGGCTAGATCGATGGTGACTGTGACATGTTTATATCAGTTTTCTATATATTTTCTAATGTTGTCAATGTTTTGGAGGGCACTAGCCTGTAAAAATATATATTTTTAAAACTATTAATACTGATACTAGCATCTAAAAAACTATAATTTCATGGTACCTTTAATGTTAATCATTTTTATTAGGATGCTTAATGTATTTTAATATTTGTTTCATTTGTCAACAGCAACTTCAAAATGCATTTTCTCCATTATTATTTTAAATATCTTGTGACACTGACAAAATTATATATATTTAAATAAAACAATGAACCATAGTTTCACAGTGTTGCTTCGTTTTATGTATTTCTCAACCACTTCTTCAAGTAAACAATATCAACCCCAAACATCTGATTTGTGGTCAGTATGGTATATGATCATCCACAGCATTCAAGGTGCTAAAAATACAGAGCTGAATCTGATTCCCATCCAAATGCGTGAAATCGGTGGGTGAGGAGAGAGAACGCTCTGTCGTTTTTCTCTCTCAGGAGGCTAAAGTTCATAACAGCGGATCGTTCAAACGCCCACCCAGAAAGTGTCCTCTCCATCTCTCCTTCCCTTTCTCTTTCTTTCTTTTCTATGACTGCTGACAGAGGTGACAGAGTAGGACACTGGCGATATGGCATTAGGCGTCTCTCTCTCGGTCATTGTCTTTTCCTCTGAAAGGCCGTTTGCACTAAAGCTGCTCTGTAAAAATAGAGCCGTCTCTCATCCCCATGAGGATGTGCCTTCTCACAAACAGAATAACATCCGCTTTTTTTTCCTCAACATCTACCTCCTGATGTCTTTTACCACTTTCTCTCTTGCGCCATCCTCCTTCTCCTCAAAGAGTGTTGCTAATAAATAGAGTTCTGAACTCTTGAATTGCAAATGCTCTGATGTGGGTCATAAATCTTGGCCATGTGTGTGTGTCATAACTCTAAAGCCCAATCCTAATTCTACCCCTTAGCCCTTCCCTTTACTCCTACCCATCATTTTGCATGTTCACGTAAAGGCGTAGTGGTGTCCCAGTAATCTTTAGCTTGGAAGGCTAGATAGCCCTTGAAACTGAAAAAGGCTAGAAACTAGAAAAAGCCTTGAGCATCCTAGTCGATATAAATGAATGAAATCTTTTTTTCAAACAGAGCTTTTCAAATCATTGGGTGAAATTATATTCATATCACAATATATATTGCAGCAGAACAAAATATCTAAGTGTTTTTTTTTTATAATTTATTTTATTTTATTTTTTTTTATATATCATGCAGAGGTGGCTTAGTGGTTAGCACTGTTGCCTCACAGCAAGAAGGTTGCTGGTTCGAGTTCCCGCTGGGTCAGTTGGTTTTTCTGTGTGGAATTTCTTCTGTGTTCATGCAGGTTTCCTCCGGGTGCTCCGGTTTCCCCCACTGTCCAAACACATGTGCTATAGGTGAATTGAATCAACTAAATTGGCCATAGTGTATGGGTGTGTGTGTGAATGTGAGAGTGTATGTATGTTTCCCAGTTCTGGGTTGCAGCTGGAAGGGCATCCGCTGCATAAAACATGCTGAATAAATTGGCGGTTCATTCCGCTGTGGCAACCCCTGATGAATAAAGAGACTAAGCCAAAGGAAAATGAATGAATGAATATCTTGCAGCCCTGTTACACACCCACTAACAGGGGACCTGTATCCAAGAAGGGACTATATTAAAGACTCCAGATATGTGTGTGTGTGTGTGTGTTTACGTGGTTGGTGACTTTAGAGGCACAGGGGCAGGACTTTCCACTTTTAGGAGAGTTGCAAAAGGACCCAGAGGCCTGAGTGTGGTGTTAATTCATTCATTTATTCATTGGGCTGGAGAGAGTGGTACACCAAAGCTGCTCGCTTGTGTTATCTCAAGTGCTTTTTTTTCACGCCATGCTATTTGTAAAAGAACCAATAACATTCCCCCCTTTTTCCCAAACACGCAGTCCTTCTCTTTCCCTCAAGAAACAAGCAGAAGAAAAACAGCCTGAAAGAGTGTGAAATGAAACGCGGAGTGAAAGTGAGGGCGAGCGCAGGAACGTTTAACAGGGTGTGGGGAGGGGGCGATCTGTGGCCTAGCCTGTTAGTAATGGATTGGTTTTATGGAGATGGAGTGCACGGGTGGAGCTGGGTGCCAAGCAGAGGGACAAACACTTCTGAGAGAGAAGTTGTATTAAAACTGGCCAACGCCTATACCAGAAAACACTTCTGAATTTTATAACTGTGGTGGAAAAAGTATTAAAAAAAATCATACTCAAGTAAAAGTATCATTATTTGCCTAAAAATGTAGTGCAAGTGGAGTAAAAGTATCTGTTGTAAATATTACACAAAGTATGAGTAAAAAGTAGACCTTTTAAAAGTACTCGAGTACCCAGCAGACATCATTTGATGTCAAATACTGAAATTTATTCGTCAGGTATGGCAACCATAATCCAATGTCTGATAGACATCATACTGGTAACGTCCACACAACATCAAGCTGTAACATCATTAGATGTTGATATTTGATTATTTTTAGGTTGTGTTGGAAAGTGACCAAAATCCAACATTGAGTCAACATCTTAAACTAACATCATATTGATGTCAAATATTGATATTTATTAGTCAGGTATGGCAACCACAATCCAACATCTGATAGACGTCATATTGGTAATGTCCACACAACATCAAGCTGTAACTTCATTCAATGTTAATATTTGGTTGTTTTTAGGTTGTGTTGGAAAGTGACCAAAATTCAACGTTAAGCCAACATCTTAAACCAACATTATATTGACGTCAAATACTGACATGTATTCCTCAGGTATGGCAACCAAAATCCAACGTCTGATAGACGTCATATTGGTAACGTCCACACAACGTCAAGCTGTAAAGTCATTAGACGTTGAAGTTTGGTTGTTTTTAGGTTGCATTGGAAAGTAACTGAAATGCAACGTCGATCTGATGTTAGACATTGACTTTGGCCTGATGTTGAGCTTTGACGTCAACCCGATTTTTATTTCTAACCAAAATGCAACACCCCACGACATTGCAGTACAACATTAATCTGTCCTGTGCCCGCTGGGTAGTGAGTATTATGATTTGAAGGTTGATGCGTTTACATGCTATGCGTGTGTGAAAACGTACCATTCTATAGGGAATTTAGGGATTGTTTAAGACCATTTGGTGATTTCAGTCCTCATACAGTCGACATCTTCATTATCTAAACAGTCTGTCTGTCATTGCCTGTGATGATTTTGCATCTTCTTGGATAATTTTAATGCTTCACACTGTGCATGTTTGCTGCATTTGTAAAGCACACATGCCATGAGGTTGTTCTGTAAAATGTGACTTTTCTATGAATGATTTGATTGGATGGGAATCACAGGACTAATTATTTTACTTTGCCAACCAAATATAAAACAAATAAGTTAAAAATAAAGTGGTGACTGCAGTTTGAAGAAAAATAGTGGAGTAAAAGTACCGATACAGCCCTAAAAAAGACTCAAGTGAAAGTAAAAGTACACATTTAAAAAAAAATACTTAGTAAGTTACAGTAATTTGAGTATTTGTAATTTGCACCTTTACACCACTGGTGCCAAATTATTGGCGTTCAACAAGGGGCAACAATGGACACTCAAAAGGATGTGAAGGTGTTGGTTCTGATAACTTCATGGGAAATGTGTGTGTGCTTTTTTTTTTCTTTTTTTCGTGTCCCAAGTTGTGTCCTGGCTCGCAGACCTACTCTGATCCCATGCACCCGTTTCTTCCCAGCTTCACTCCCTGTCTACATACTGTCCTATCATAATAAAGGCAAAAATATATATTTTTTAAGTTATATGTTTGCTCTTTTTTCACTCTTCAGTGTGTTCTTTTTTGAATAGTAGCCTTGAACAAGCTAACAATATAAAATCCCAATTGACCCACTTTGCCTTAAGGTCCCTGGTGTTGTTGTGAATGATTCACTGATGCAAGTTATTGTATGAAAGAAAAATAAGTTGCATCTTTTCAATCTATAATAAACTCTCTATCTCTCTACCTCTGAAATCATCGTTCAGCTGATATACCAAAACAGTGATAAACAGTACAGAAGTCAACATTTGAAGTGGATCAAAACTTTTCTTCAAAGTTGAACTATTTAACGACATCATTACTTGTCTGAGGACAATTTTTTTTACTTTTTTGGATCCACTTTCCTCTTCCTACTGCACCTAACCCCATCTAAGGTCAGAGGAGTAAGGTTTACCTGCACAGCCTCTGTTACACTCACCTCCCCAAACCTCACTCCCATCCCGGACGAGCCCCCAAGTGTAACCCACTGGTCCACATAGTACTTGGCTGGCCTCTGTTACTTAAATAAATAAATAAATAAATAAATAAATAAATAAATAAATAAATAAATATTATTTATTATTAAATAAGTAAGATTGTAACAATGGGATGTGGCACTGACAACAGAAGTGAGGATCCAAATGCAGGTTCATTAGCAGGATGGTCAGGCAATCCAGAATCGTAGTCAGATAACAGCCAGATGATCAGAAGGCAGGCAGCAGACAGGGAGAAAAAGACGTGTGTCACAAAATGTCACAAAAATGCAAACAAGACGCAACAACATTATGTGTGCTAGTGCTGCTTATGTAGTGCAGTAATCAGTTCAAAAGCAACATCAGCTGTGAAAGTCTAATCAGTGGAGACTTGGAGCAGGTGTGTGTGTGTGTGTGTGTTGCATGTCGTCCATAACATAGCGGATTTGTAGTCCGTGTGAATGTGAGTGTTTTCCAGCGATCTATGGTGTTTAGATCGCTGATGATCCTGACAAAGATTTGTTTCGGGCGGCAATGGGTTGAATAGATAAATAAATAAATGAAGACATATTTTAAAATGTGATTCCAGGCTAAAATCTAGTCTTGATGACTATTGTTTAGAATTTATTATAATATTTTGATTTGGGGCGATGCAGTGGAGCAGTAGGTAGTGCTGTCGCCTCACAGCAAGAAGGTCGCTGGGTCGCAGGTTCGAGCCTCGGCTGGGTCAGTTGGCGTTTCGGTGTGGAGTTTGCATGTTCTCCCTGCGTTCGCGTGGGTTTCCTCCGGGTGCTCCAGTTTCCCCCACAGTCCAAAGACATGCGGTATAGGTGAATTGGGTAGGCTAAAATTGTCCGTAATGTATGAGTGTGTGTGAATGTTTCCCAGAGATGGGTTGGGGCTGGAAGGGCATCCACAGCGTAAAACACATGCTGGATAAGTTGGGGGTTCATTCCGCTATGGCGACCCCAGATTAATAAAGGGACTAAGCCGAATGAATGAATGAATTTTGATTTGGATTTTGAGAAACAACATGATACACTCTCAGAAATAAAGGTACGCGAGCTGTCACAGGGGTGGTACCTTTTCAAAAGGTACACATTTGTATTTAAAGGGTCCATATTGGTACCTCAAAAGTATATATTAGTACCTATAAATTTTAAGAGGAACACTTTTGTACTTTAGGTACTAATTATGTACCCTTGAAGTATTAACATGGACCTTTTAGGTACAAATTTGTACATTTTGGAAAGGTACCACCCTAGTGACAGCTTGCGTACCTTTATTTCTGAGAGTGTACTGTAGATGTTGAAAACAGTTGTGCTACTAAATATTTCCATTTCAAGATTCTTCTATGAATCAAACGTTTATAATAGCAGCATTTGTTTTAAATTTGTAACAGTATTGTCACATTTAATTGCAGTCTTGCTACATTGCTGGATATTTAATTATTTTAGGTTGTGGATAAAAAAAAGTCTCCAAACTAACTCTGTTAATCATGCTAGAGCATTAAAACATCATCTTATTTGGTTTGCATCTGGAAAGAGGACCACCAGAGAGGAGTCTGTGCTCTGGGCCTTTCTTTTGGAGCAGCGGCTATTTTTGGTGTGCAGGTGCTGCGGCATACTATGTAAAACTCATCGAAAGCTCAGCGCACATGTTAAATTCATGGGCGCTCGAGGAAAATGGATGAAAAGCTTCAGCGTGGATTCGATCTGCTGAACTAACATCTTGGTCATTTCTTGCCATGCTGCTTGACGTGTTACAAGAATATTCTCAAAACACATGGCTTTTTATATTGACCTTATTCTGCAATGTGGAAGTAAACTCATTTTTTTCAGATTTTATAACTTCCAATTCAGTAGCCGATGGGAGAAATGACTAGGAATAATAAACTTGTAGCGATCTGACTGGTTAGGGGTGCCAACTTATAAATTTATAAGT
>CAIGQZ010010775.1:8009275-8033088 GCA_903798205.1 Danio tinwini
TGAATGAATGAATGAATGAATGAATGAATGAATGAATGAATGAATGAAAGAATGAATGATTTCATTTGTACATTTTAGTATAATTCGCTCAACCTAATGAAGGTAGGGTTTAAATAAATCTTATATTTTTATACAGTTAATGAAATCATATGAATTCATACAGATTAGCTAAGTTTCTGACAATACCTAAAATAGTTTAATTTCTTTGTGAGTTTGTGTTTCAACTTCTTACTTAATAAATTGTGATTTGTCTGTAATTTCATTTCCTTAACAATTCCTAATTTGCCTCTACCTTTCTCTTGGTTTGTGTTATGAAAATAGACCACCTTGGAGTACATTTTAACAAAGGGTTTATGTTTTCATTTTACAAGTGCAATCCACGAGAGTATTTCCAAACACGCATCTCTTAATAGGATAATGCAATCGTGTTTTTCAAGATTGATCAATAGGTGTAGTCAGAATTCAGTGACGTCAGCCTCTTATCATGAGTTTTCAAGCCTCGCAAGAATAAACATCCATTTTCCGTATTGAAATATTGAACATTGCTGCAAATTATGCTGATTTAAATATGTGATTTAGCCGGCTAACATGTCACATTTGTGAGAATGATTTGTGATTTTCTTTGGAAGCATCAGTTAGAATGGATTGAAAATCATAAACAAATCACTGTGTGTTATTATATGCCACAAAATTGAGTTTATGAATTGATGAATGCCATTGAGTTTCATTACAGCTGTATAGTTTCCAGCTGTATTTGCATAACTCGATACATTTGGCATTTAATTTAATGAAAAATGTGTTTATTGTAGATTTTTTAATGAAATGTTTCCATTACACAATTATATTTATAAAAAATATGCTTGATTCTTTTGTTTTGTTTTGTTGACAGAAATTACAGTATGCATGCATTTATTAGCTGGTAAAGCATTGTTTATGTCGTTTCAAACTATTTTTAGTGTTAATGTATTTGTTTTAGGTCAGTTGGCAGTTTTGTGTGGAGTTTGCATGTTCTCCCCATGTTGGCGTGGGTTTCCTCAGGGTGCTCCGGTTTCCCCCACAGTCCAAACACATATAGGAGCTATAGGTGAACTGAATAAACTAAATTGGCCATAATGTATGTGTGTGAATGCAAGAGAGAGTGCATGCATGTTTCCTAGTGTTGGGTTGTGGCTGGAAGGGCATCCACTGCATAAAACATATGCTGGATAAGTTGGTGGTTCCTTCCGCTATGGCGACCCCAGATTAATGGGATTAAGGAACTAAGCTGAAAAGAAAAAGAGTGAATAAATCAATATTGTTTTAGTCATGTTTTTAACCAATTATAACAAGTTTTAACTAATGTAAAGTTTTGATTTCTGAACCTTTACTCTCATAAAGGCAACGCAATCTCTTTTATATATCTTTAGAACTTTTTTTTTATTTAGTGGTTAATGAGAAAGAACTCTTATGATTTCATTTGTACGTTTTAGTATGATTTGCTCATTCCCCATTGAAGGTTGCGTTTAGATGTGACGGTTGATTGAGGTAAACTTGGTTTTATATTCAGACATTCAGACTTTCTCCTTAATAATAAAACTTCACAAAAATATTCTTTGCAAATTTAAAATAGTGAAATCATATTATCAGCCAATGTCTATCAAAGTACAACATTGTTTACAGTCAAATAAATAGTGCTAAGGTTGTTTTGAAGTCATACTTGCATGTGATTTCAGATCGAATATTCAAAGTACTGTGGTAAACCAGCCTGATCTCACAAGGAAACGTAAGTATTTTACGTTTTGTCAGTTTAGTGGCTAATTCGTAAGAATTAGTTGAGTCGTACGAAAATGTGCGATTTTTAAAAAGGAGGCATGGCACCCTACCCCGCCCCTAAACCCAACCGTCATTGGGTGATGAGCAAATCGTACTAAACTGTACGAATTAGATCGTATGAATTCATACAAATTAGCCACTAAATCAAAAAGTTACGAATTGTCGTGAGATTGTGTTGAATAAACAATAAAGGGAGTATGTCACAAGTTGTCACTAAACTATAGTGCGGCTATAAAACCAACTTTACTGCAATTGGGGTTTGAGGGAACCCCTACTTTTAACAAATCATATATTTTCAGAGGCTGCATCTGAGATCCCATTCTTCCATACTTTATTGTACGCTTTAAACGCTCCGGTTACTAAGGTAACCCTCGTTCCCCGAGGGGGGGAACGGAAATGCTATGTGGAAACTTCCACTATGGGGATTTCATAGTGGAAGTTTCCACATAGCATTGAAGTTCCCCTCCCGAAGGGGAACACTATGCGAGCAGAGTAGTATGTCCGAATTCATAGAATTCAAAAAATAGTATGCAAGAAGTACCTTGAGGACCTACTAATTCCGGGGAGATTCTGGAGTGCGCATCCGATGCACGCTACACTATCCCATGATGCACTGCGAGATAATTCATGAATGGGAGTGAAGCAACATAACTGACATGGGCTGGTCACGTGATCATGACAATATTGTGGATGTAATATGTCTGAGTTCCATTTATACTACTTGCATTCATACGGTATATAACGTACTATTCTAACAGTCGAGTAGTAAATTCAAATTTAAATGCAGTACCTACTGTGTACTAGGCAATTTCGGACGCAGCCATACGGTTCATGACACCACATGAATTCATACAAATTAGCCACTTTTCTGACAATACTTAAAGTAGTTCAATTTCTTTGTGAGATCCTGCTTCAACATGTTACTCAATGCATTGATAAATTGCACTTAGAAAAGAGTTTCTTTAACTTTTGTCAAATGCTTAATGCATTGATTTATTAAAGTCATATTATGCTTTATAGATGTTGAGTTTCTCATTGCTCTCGTTGTCGTTTTCAACAATCACCTAAAGATTTATATTTTTATTAGCATTTGGTTTACTAACAATCTCCATTTTATTTTACTCTATCAAGAATGATCCTCTAATTCTAACTAGTGTTGTCACAATACTGGAATTTGGTATAAATAGTTACTGAAATCTTTAATTTCCCGCTAACATTTGAGCACTGTTGAGTAGTGGTAAAACGAATCACTGTTGATTCGTAATATGTACGCATTACAACTCTCGATTCGGAACGCACGTGACCCACTGATTAATAATTTATTTTGAACTTGTAGGTTAATCCAAGATTTAAAACCATTGCAGAGAGTTCGCCTCCCACGGCATTCAAATTGCGTGCATGAAAGCATTTTGGCTCACCTGTAAGATATAATGATGACGGGAAAAGTTGTGGTGGGACCTTTCTAAATGCTTTCTTAGGCTAGTCATTTAATGTGTTTTCTGTCACTGCTTGTTTTGCCTGCATTCAGTGTAAAGCTGCATAATTAAACATTAAAAGATCATGATCTCAGTTCAAGCCCGCGCAACATTAACGATAAATAATAATGATTCGCATATGTTTATTAATCCTTCAAAGTGCTGCATTCAAATCTGCATCGAGAGATATTCAGTTTTTACACTTTTTCAGTGAGTTACTAACAATTAAATAACAGTTGCTGGGAGAACAGTTTATAGTTCAGATATAAACACTGATGTTTATGGTAAGACTAAAATCACCGTTTAATGAAACATGATGCTGGTGAATTTTTGACGCTGGTAAAAGCAATTGCATTTTGTATCCAACAGATGGCGAAAAAACAACCATTAAAATTATGTCACTGAATAGGTTTTCGAAAATAATACACGTACAGTACAATAAAACTTGAAGTTTTATGTGTGAATTGTTGAATCATTAATTGAAGATAAATATGATCTGTTGTACAAGGTGTTAGATTTCTGTATTTAGCATTACCAGCAACATTAGCAAAGATCATATTTCATATTGAATTCTTTTCTTTTTTCAGCTGGTTCTTTCTTGATTTTTATTTTTATTAACATTACAGGTTCTAAGTTCTGTTTATTAAACGCAATGTTTTTGCAGTAATATTTTTATATAAATGGAAAGCAAATGACATTTGTCTCCACACATTTTTGCTGATCCGAAAAAAGGTCCGATCCATGACTAAAAAAACGTAGTTTGATCCGAAATGCAGATTTGTGGTCCGTTACACCACTACTGTTGAGCACTGTTAAGCACGTTCTAAGCAAATAACTTAACAGTGTTTAAGAACAGTGTTTAAGAACGTGTTCACCAGTGCTCAAATGTTAGCGGGAAATGGAAGTTTTTTCAATTTCAGTATTGATTGTGACCAAATTCCAGTATGACAACACTAAGGCCCAATCTCAATTCTATTTTTGTACCCCTACCCCTTCCCCTTGGCCCTTACAACCGAGGGTTAAGGGGAAGGGCTTCAAAACTTACCCCTAAGAATTGGGACAGCACTTCAACACCCGCACACGTCATCTTAAGTCATCGCGATCTCTTGCTTCATATGAGATCAGACGATCGTGACTGCTGTAGTTATTCCAGTTGTGTTATTTTTTGGTATTTATCTTCAGGAAATCACTGAAGGCATATATTATGTTATCATAACGATCTTATGTGGCAATAAGATCGTAACTGTACTGTGTATTTACACAGTGGCCATATTAATCCATGTAAACACACGAAAACAACATTAACATTATAGCAGACACTGTAAAAGGCTCATTTCAACTCATATTCGAGTATTAGCGAGTGTCAGAATATTGTGGGACTGCTGTACAGGAGTTATTATTAGGGATTATAGATCGCGAAATTTAGTGCAATCTTTATTTATTTTTTTTGCGTTTTTTTTTAAAGCATGACGGTAAAACACAAACGTGGTTATGAATATATTAAAATGTGTATGTTTGTTGTAAAAATTCGTAATAATGACAAAAAATACTAATTCGTGGATCTCCTTACTTCTGGGTTCGGCAATACTGCCGTTGTGGCAGGTGTATTCTGGGAAATGTCTTGCTCTTAGCCCTACACCTTCAAGCTAAAGATAAGTGGGACACCACTACCCCTTGACGTGAACGCGCAAAACGAGGGGTAGGGGTAAAGGGAAGGGCTAAGGGGTAGAATTGGGATTGGGCCTAATTCTAACACTTTGTATGGGTGTTTCCCAGTACTAAGTTGCAGATGGAAGAGCATGTGTATGTCGAAATAGTTGGTGAAAACATATGTCAAAATAGTTGGTGGTTCATTTCGCTGTGGCAACCTTGGAGACTAAGCTGGAGGAAAATAAATGAACAAATTGGCTTTTGCTTGTTTCAATACTACACTGTACAAAATGCTGGATTCCACACATTCAATTTGTGTTGGGACAACATGAAGGAATTAAGTTAACTTATTTGTTTTTGCAAATTTAAGTTGATTGAAGAGAAAACAATTAAGGTCCAATCCCAATTCTATTTTTCTAGGGCTTCAAAATGTACTCCTAAGAATTGGGACAGCACTACAGCACCTGCACACGTCATCATATGTCATCGTGATCTCTTGCTTCATATGAGATCAGACGATGGCGACTGCTGTAGTTCTTTCAGTTGTGTTATTTTTTGGTATTTATCTTCAGGAAATCACTGAAGGCATATATCATGTTATCATAACGATCTAATGTGGCAATAAAATCGTAACTATACTGCACATTTACACAGTGGCCATATTCATAGATGTAAACACACCAAAAACAACATTAACATTATAGCAGACACTGTAAAAAGCTCATTCTCAGCCACGAGACTTTTCTGACAGGATGTTATACATATTAAAACATGTGTTTGTGGCTCTCCTTACTTCCGGGTAGAACAATTCTGCCGTTGTAGCTGGTGTATTCTGGGAAATTTTCTTACCTTTTGGTTTCAAGTGTGGTCCTGAAAAATCTTTGTTCGAATGGCTATCTACCCCTTCCCCTTAGCCCTATACACCTTCAAGCTAAAGAGAATTAGGGCACCCCTACCCCTTCACAGGAACCCTCCACAAGGGTAAAGGGAAGGGCTAAGGGGTAAAATTGGGATTGGGCCTAAGTTATCCCCCTGCAAAAACTGAAGAATTGTATAGTTTCTTTATGAGATCGTGTTTTAACCTGCTACTTAATAAATTGTTAAATTGCACGTTTCATCAACTTTTGTCAAACGCTTGAAATGAACCATGACAAAATTGCTTTATTAACCCGCTTTCAAAGATAAATTACTCTGCTAAAATTGGACATTAACATTTTGACACGTGATTTGCCTGTTATTTCATTTCCTAATGGGCCTCCACCTATGCATCAAACACTTTAGCTCACCCATAACTTCGAAAGAGTCGCATGTTGATCCAGGGTTTGACATCCATCCAAAAAAGGCACGTGTAGATCGTTCCCGTCGCTCTCGGCAAGAGGTCCAGAAAGAGAACAGACGGCTTTTAAATCAATAACACCCCAAGCTTGGAAGAAATTGAAAGCGATTACATGTTACAGCCAAGTGTTGATATATGAGATCTATTGACAGTGTCATGACAGAAGCTCCGAAGGCCTGGCTTTGTTATAAGCCCAAACGCACAATGCGGCTTCCCATTTGCACCTCCTGCATGCTTGAAAGTGCTTTAATTAATTATTGGAAAGAGCCCAGTCTCTTTATTTCTACGTCCTTTGTTGCCCTTTCGTTTTAAAGTTATTTGTCTCTGGATGACCCTAGATTTTACAGCACATTGCCTCTGCTGTGTTTCTCCAAGAGGGACTTTACCATTTTTTTTTTGCTGACAGAGAAGGAAATGTGATCTGTTAAATAAGTCATTCCCAAACGCTCACTGAGTTTTCGCCACCAGCAAAAGAGGCGAATGTGCTGAAAAGGCACGAGAGTGAGGCTAAAATACAGAAAAGTAAGTTCTGTCGCTTTATTTCTCACTTTCTCTGATTTGAACCTGATTGCGATGACTTTGGGATGATAACCAGTTTCAGGGCTTACCACGGTTTGGAAAAGTCAATGTTTTAAAACCTCAAAACTTTTATGTTATACGTACCATTTTATGAAAATAAGTATTGACTATGTCACGATTTTTCTCAGAAAACGTATTTCTAAACATATTTCTGACTTGAAATTTTCCCTGGATGTTGGTAACAACCAAAGAAATTCATATATGCAAGAAAAATAAATCAAATAATTTAACAAATGAAGTTATGTGTAATAAAATAAAATGATGCAGGGAAACATCAAGGAAGGGAGGTGCAGAAAGGCAGTGAAAGCCCAGATGGCAGCTGAAATCTCTCAGTAGTTCTTCGACATCCCTCTGCCCTTCCTCAGTGTAAATAAATATCAGCTGTTTCAGTCCAACATCTACATTAGCAGGATGATGAAGATGAAACCAGGGTGGACATTTCAGCAAGACAATGATCCAAAACACAGCCAAGGAAACTCTCAAATGCTTTCAGAGAAAGAAAATCAAGCTGTAGAATGGCCCAGCCAATCACCTGACTTGAATCCAATAGAAAATACAAATTAAACCTCAGATTTGATAGACGAGACCCACAAAACCATCAAGATTTTTACACTCTGTTGAAGTCTGTGAAAAACTCATATCTGAGCAATGCATAGGACTTCATTCTCCATATGAGAGATGTCTTAAAATTGCCATCACCAAAAAAGACTGTAACTTTTATATAAAGTATTAAATAAATTTTGGTAGTTCAGTACTTTCTCCTTGTCATTTCAATGTTATTAAACATAAAAAAATCACTTTGTTTTTGTTATGTTTTACTTTTATGTTTGTATTATTTGAGTTTTTGCCAAATTCTGGTTTAATTCCATGTCAACAGCTTCTTTAGAAATATTATTCCCAGAAAAAAGCATGACACGTTCAATACTTACTTTCCCAGCTTCCCAGAGTCCATTGTTTTTATCTCTCATCAGATACAGCAAAGCATCCAGGTTTTTGGAGCGTTGTCGTGACAGGAATGTTTGGTAGAAGATTTGTTCATGAAATCATAATTGTGGAAAGCCAGCACCCAGGACACATGTAACATGATTCTGACAAACTTATGACACTTCATTACGATGATGGATTCATGTGCTCTGCAGAATGGGAACATTACTGCTCCGTTCTAGTGAGCAACCCACATCGACTCTGAGGCAGCATGGTGCAAGTTCTTTGCGGATAAATCAATCAAAAATAAGTATGGGATAAAATATTGAAATAAATCCTTCATCTGAAAATCACCATTAATTTAATCTATTTAATATTTATCTTGTATGGTTTCAACCTTTGAGTTACTATATTCTGTTGAACACAAAAGATGATATTTTGAAGAAAGCTAAAAATCCTCTAACCTTTGACTTCCATAGTAGAAAAAACAAACAACCCAGACTCATTCTGATTATGTACCCCTGTAAACATTTCTGGAGAGTGCCAAATATGTCCCAGGAGCTACGTTTTCTTGCAGTTTTTTTGTTTTCGCGAATCCACCAGAGGCTGCTGTACGCTTTTTGAGATCTCAAATTTCTCTTACAAGTGCCAATTCCACCTGCTGTTCTCGCATAAATCCACCTGAGGCTGCTGTCGACTGACTAACTGTCCGACTGACAGACTGACCGATCGATTGACCCACCCTCCTCCTTCCCTAAACCCAACCAATAGTGTTTTCAAAAGCAATCCAGAAAAAGAAAAGCCCTCGCGGCAGACTGATTTTTACCATGTTTTTAGATTTTTCAGATTGAGCACTTCTCACAAAACAGATGCTTTACACACATATCTTTTCTATGAACATGAGTTGATTATAACTGCAGATCAATGATGAATGCAAAATAGCCTACTGTAATGTCTGCAATTATATAAAATGAATAAATAAATGTAACATATATGAACACATACAGAGCATTACAGTCTCCGATATGTTACCACTTACAGATAAACTACACACAGCATACATTTAGTCTGTATTTAGGTTCAAAACAACAGGACATAGAGCCCAGTCAGTGCAGACCTCTCATGATTAAATGCGTCTTTAATCTTCAGCAGCACGTGTAGCCTCTTGTTAGAAAGTAATTCCCTCATTCCGAGTTCATAATAGTCCAAAAGGTGATAATAATAGTTAAACATGGCAGTTTGTTCACGTTTGCGAAAATAAATGTACTTCTTTTTATCCGGCTTCTCCTTTTGTGTTTTCGCGCGTCACTCTCCCATTTGTCAGTTTCTGACAGGATCAGGTTTCAAAAGCACATCAATAATCAAGCGTTTGTTACTTCAAATATAGACGCGCGGCGAGCGCAAGCAAGAAAGCAAAACAGCTTGCGCTTCAGACTGGCACAACTACGGGGCACAGGGTAAAATCTGCTCTTCTTTTTGGCTTAGTGGCTGTTCATCAAGATGACGACAAGATTCGTTTTGAGCCCAGATCGATCAGGGCTCGTTATTATATGTATTTATAGTCTCTCGGCTGTGTATGAAAACATGGCGTCTCCTTTGTTTTCATTCTGGCTTGTTGCGTGAGCTCATGATGTATCTCTGTAAACCAATAGCGTTCAGCTGTGCGTCTAGCTCCACCTTTTGGTACCCTTTCTCATGTTTGGTACACTTTCGAAAGGATGCCGAAAAAGGGGTACGGTACGCTTCGGTTTGGTACGCCTTTTGACAGTGGTAACGGCCATACAAGTGTACCGTACCGTACCACTCAGTGGAAACAGGCCATTACTTGAGTATGATTTTTCAGTACTCTTTCCACCACTGGATGTAACTAGTAACTAACTAATTACATATTTGAGTACAAGTGTTGAATTCCAGTTGATACAGAAATGACTGAAAACCCTGGTCTGGGCAGCTGGGAGATGACTGGTAATTAGTGTCTGGTGTGTTTTGTAATCTCTCTCTATCTTGGCCAGTGTGTGTGGATGTTTTTCTTAGGCTCTGTGGCCTGGATTGATGCAGCACTTTTTCTGTTCTCTTGTGCTTTCGCCTGCGTGTTGTAAGCAGCAGTCAGTAACCGTGATGCATGTTGGGGAATTATATTACTCCTTGGCTACAGTTCTTGCTCAAATACATCTTTTTACTCAACAAGCTTATTTATTTGCCACTTTGCTACACAGTTTTTTTTTTCTTCTTCTTCATCTTTTTTTTTGCCCTCTAAACAAGAACACAAGTAGAAATCGCTCATGGTTTAGTAATATAACCATAATAAATAGATCAGTCTTTCTTCAGGAGAGTGATGCAACTGTTATATCAGGGCAAAACATCTCAACACATTTTCCAGAGAGGCAAAGCGCTCATGAAAGCAAAGCCGTTAGTCGTTTTCCCAGCACTCCTCTTTAATTTAGATGAAAGAGGAGATTTCCTAATCACTTACAGCCCTCTTACTTCTTTTTAACTCATATGTTTCAAAATGCAGAGTCTCGTCAGTGGTTTCTCAGATGTCTATTTTAGCCACAAATCGGGCGGAAAGTGAACGTTAGCGCTCATGGTTATGTGGGGCTGTAAGAAATGAATTCTTTTATCCAGCCGAGGGTACATTAAATTGATCAAAAGTGACAGTGAGGACATAAGTAATGCTAAAGCAGATTTCAAAATGTCTGGTCTCTATTCATTAGAGCATCTTGAAAAAAAAACTTATAATTCAGGGGAGGACTATCCGCTTGTTAATTGGTGATGTGATGGTGACGTATGTAATACTGTTTCCGGGTCCAAGCCGCCACTCATTTGAATTGACAAAATATTCTTTTATGATGACTTTTTATTCATATCACACATTAAAGTGAATTTTATATAAAGTCATAGTGTACACAACAATCTCTGGGATTGCTGCATCACAGATACCAAAATTTTAACAATTTATAAAAAATTCATCACTTTCTGGCCATCAGATATTAGGCATGGACATATATATATTGTGATCGTGATTTTCGAAAGTATAACATCGCTTTGTAAACGTTTATTATTAGCATTTGATGAGTCTCCTCATTCAGTTTCATAGAGCGCTTGGACCCGGAAGCCCCTTCGCGTGACGTCACACTTAACAAGCGGATTGTCCTGGTAACCGCAACCAAAAGAAAGAAAGGAAAGAAGAAAGGACCGAACTAATGAAAAAAGGAAGGATTCAAGGAAAGACTGAACAAAGGAAGGAAGGAACGAATGAATGAACAAAGGACCTAATGAAGGAACAAAAGGATGAACGAATGAATGAATGAGTGAACAAATAAACGGAAAAGCGAAGGAAGGAACAAATGACTGAAAAAAAACGAACAAACAAATGAAGGAAGGAAAAAACGAACAAACAAATGAAGGAAGGACAGAATGAACAAACGAAGGAAGGAAGGAATATTAGAAGATAACTGAATGCACTGCAGAATGTAACGTTTATACATCCCTACACAAACTGCATGCAATGTGTGTATTACTG
Organism: Danio tinwini; assembly: GCA_903798205.1. NCBI lineage: Eukaryota > Metazoa > Chordata > Actinopteri > Cypriniformes > Danionidae > Danio > Danio tinwini. The sequence goes on from CAIGQZ010010775.1 coordinate 8,020,575, forward strand.
TGTAATACTCACTACTCACTACTCTTGAGTACTTTTAAAAGAGCTACTTTTTACTCATAATTTCAGTAATATTTACAACAGATACTTTAACTCTACTTGCACTACATTTTTTGGGCAAGTAATGGTACTTTTATGTCTCGTTTCCACTGACTGGTACAGTACGGTATGGGTCGGTACGGGTCACCTTTATCAGGCTTGCATTTCCACTGCTAAAAGGGTACCAATGGTACTCTTTTAGTGGGCCGGGTGTACGACAGAAAGTTGCAGTCGACGTCATTTTCGCTCGAGAAAATGTCAAAGTAAAGCTGTACGGGTCGCTCACATATCATATGAGAAGCACTTCTCACAATGCTTTACACTCAAAAATACTTCTGCCAACTGCAACCAAACCTTAACAGCAGTGCCACTGATGCAATGCAAGACCAGCGACGAGATGATCCCAAGGTTTCTGGACCAGGCCGTATCCTGAGCTGCTGCTGTGGTGGTCATGGTGGAGAGCATGAGACTGATTCCTGTGATGCTCCAAGGATAGATGAGTCTTCGCTGAGGTCCAGCTTCTGCGCCTAGACTGCAACTCTGCACAAGACGTTTGGCCATAGGAGAAATGGTCGTGCCCAACTGAGCCTGGTTTCTCTCGAGGTTTTTAAAATTCTTCACTTTCGCCAATTGGTGAAGTTTTTTCCTCGCCACTGTCGCCACTGGCTTGCATGGTTCGGGATCTGTAGCGCTGCGCATCGATGGAATTGCTCTTCAGTGTTTGGACTCTCAGTAGTGATTATTAACCCACACTGAGGTAAACTGAACTGAACTTGAACACTGAAAACTGAACTGACACTGTTACATTGTATAAGCGTTGGACATGTTGTGAGATGCTCTCTGACATACCTCGGTTGTAATGAGTGGTTATTTGAGTTACTGTTGCCTTTCTATAAGCTGAAACCAGTCTGGCCATTCTCCTCTGACCTCTTGCATCCACTCTAGGACCAACATTGCCTGTCCCTGATATAAACGGACATTTAGTGAACTGGATTCTTTCATTTATTCATTCATTTTCCTTCGGCTTAATCTCTATTTCAGAGGTCGCCACAGGGGAATGAACCACCAACTATTCCAGCATATGTTTTATGCAGCGGATGCCCTTCCAGCCGCAACCCAGTACTGGGAAAAGACCCCCCCCCCCCCCCCCCCACACACACACACACACACACAAACTCATACAGTACAGCCAATTTAGTTTATTTAATTCACCTATACCGCGGGGGAAACCAGAGCACCCAGAGGAAACCCAGGCCAACACAAGACTCAAACCAGCAACCTTCTTGCTGTGTGGTGACAGTGCTAACCACTGATCCACCTTACCGCCCTTAGATTCTTTTATAAAAATGAAAACAAACCATATTTTTGGAATAATACTACAATTTAACCAAATGCTTGCCTGATATATAAACAGTTCAAAGTGCATATGCAACAATCCGGGAGGAAGCTGGCGACCTTCACCGCCACATTTCTTTTTTTATTGCCACATCAGCACCAAGTTCCAGCCGTGCCTAAAAGCCTGACAGCCAGCCTGCCTCACCAAACAAAGGCAGTCGACCGCTGACGTTCCTGACAGGGCAAACATACACATTAATTAACACCTGTCACGCTCCTCTGATTAAGGGAAAGATGAATCTGCGTCGGGATTTGTTGAGTAGGGTGAAGAAAGACACACAAGCATTGGAAAAGTTCAGGTTTGCAAACAAAGTTGCTGTTTGAGATTAAATTAATGCAGATAAGCTGCACTGTTTGAAGGAAAAGGGTCGGAATTATTTTAGCCACTGATCTGTACATTTATTTATATATATATATATAGTTTAATATTATATTATGAGTACATTTTTAATGTTTATATTCATTTTGAGGAAGAAGCAATAAACAATAGTTTTAAAATATACTTGCAGTGGTAGCTGGATTGAAACACTGTTTACCCACATCACATAAATAGCTAACCTGAATGCCAAAGCATTTTAGATACCGTTGAAGTCAGAATTATTAGCCGCCCTTTTAATTTTTTTTTCTTTTTTAAATATTTACCAAATTATGTTTAACAGAGAAAGGAAATTTTTTACAGTATGTCTGATAATATGTTTTTCTTCTGGAGAAAGTCTTATTTGTTTTATTTTGGCTAGAATAAAAGCAGTTTCAAATTTTTTAAAGACCATTTTAAGGTCAATATTATTAGCCCCTTTAAGCATTTTTTTTCAATAGTCTACAGAACAAACCATCATTATACAATGACTTGCTTAATTACCCTAACCTGCCTAGTTAACTTAATTTACCTAGTTAAGCCTTTAAATGTCACTTCAAGCTGTATAGAAGTGTCTTGAAAAATATCTAGTCAAATATTATTTACTGTCATCATGTCAAAGATAAAATAAATCAGTTATTAGAGATGAGTTATTAAAACTATTCTGTTTAGAAATATGTTGAAAGAATTTTCTCTCCGTTGAACAGAAATTGGGAAAATAAACTGAGGGGCCTAATAATTCAGGGGGGCTAATAATTCTGACTTAAACTTTATGTATAAAATATGTAATATATTGACATAATCAAATTGATAAAGTAATCAAAATGAGAAATAAGTGAAGTTTATTTATTATCTAATTTTGTGAGAATCACGTGCTTATGATAGACCACACATTAGCTAATACACGATTCTCCAATCAGACGATTCCTAAGCCACTATAAATAATCATAGTCTTCACACCACAGTCATCTTCGTCTAAAAGAATCCCCCCATCCTCCCTTATTCCTCCCCCTTTTTCTTCCTTAGATTTGGTGGCATGGCAGCCCAGTGGTTAGCACTGTTGCCTCACAGCAAGAACATCGCTGGTCCCGATCCTTGCCATGACGGTTGGCGTTTCTTTGCAGAGTTTGTATGTTCTTCCCGTGTTCGCATGGGTTTCCCCCTGGTTGTCCAGTTTCTTCCCACTGTCCAAAGACATGCATTATAAGTAAACTGACCAAACCAAATTGGCACCATAGTCAAATTTCTATCCAACAGTATTTTTCCTCATAAAGCAATTTGTTATTAGCCACAAATAAGCGGGAGAGTTCTTGAGATCTGCCTCAGCTCAATCTCCCCTCTCACCCTGCAAATGGGAGGGAACCCCATCTCCCAGGACAGCATACCAAACATGCTTTATAATCAATCATCAGCTAAGTGTGAACTCTTGAAATGACATTAAAAGAAATAAAAACAGAAATACAGAAATAGACAACATCTTTAAAAATTATAATTACAAGATTAAATCAAGTTTTTTTTCTTTTTTTAAATATTTCCCAAATTATGTTTAACAGAGCAAGGAACTTTTCACAGTATGTCTGATAATATTTTTTCTTCTGGAGAAAGTCTTATTTGTTTTATTTCGGCTAAAATAAAAACATTAAAAAAACATTATAAGGTCAAAATTATTAGCTCCTTTAAGCTATAATTATTTTCAATAGTCAACAGAACAAATTATCCTTATTCAATAACTTGCCTAATTACCCTAACCTGCCTAGTTAACCTAATTAGTTAAGCTTTTAAATGTCACTTTAAGCTGTATAGAAGTGTCTTAAAAAATATCAAATAGTATGTACTGTCATTATGGCAAAGATAAAAATTATTCAGTTATTAGAGATGAGTTATTAAAACTATTATGTTTAGAAATGTGTTGAAAAAATATTTAGTTAAACAGAAATTGGGGGAAAAAATAAACAGGTTGGGCTAATAATTCAGACTTCAACTGTTTATATATCATGATATATCAATCACCAAATTTGGGTTCATGACTGTAGCACTGCCCACTGTAGCAGATGCCTCTCACTATATCATCTGTGTGCATTTCAAGAAATTTGAAAAACAAAAAAGCAAACAAAAAAGACACAAGCTTGCTTGTATACTAGCTAATATTTGCATCTAAATGACACTACAACATGCTGCTTTGTACTATCTTTCAAAAATGACATTTAAAACTGTCTAACAACAAATATCCTTTATAGACTTATAGTTAAAAGGAAATGTTTCTATGGTAGGTTTAAGGGCTAGAGAATTCTCAAACACTATTATGATTATATTGCATATTTTTCTTTCTAGATTTGTTCACAATCAAACATCATTTGCTGTGTTTTTTTGCCAGTAGGTTAATAAATAAACCAAAATTTAAAAAACAGTTCATGTAAGGCAGCAAGAAGGTTGCTAGTTTGAGTCCCGGCTGGGTCAGTTGGCGTTGTTCTTCCCATGTTGGTTTCCTCCAGGTGCTCCGGTTTCCCCCACAGTCAGTCCAAAGACATGTGGTATAGGTGAATTGGGTAAAAAAAGCCGTACTGTATGTGTGTGAATATGTGTGTGTGGATGTTTCTCAATATTGGGTTGTGGCTGGAAGAGCATCCGTTATGTAAAACATATGATGGAGTAGTTGGCGGTTCATTCTGCTGTGGCGACCCATGATAAATAAGGGACTAAGTCGAAGAAAAATAAATGAATGAATGAATGAATGAATAGTTTATGGTCGTCTCAGAGTTTAGCAACCCTCTCTTCTAGTATTTGTTGTGGAGTCCAGCAGCATCAGTCTTCTTGTCTTCTATAGGCGCTATAGTCTGCTCATCTCTCTAGCCTTCAGCCATTGATTTTGATAGCGCAATAATATATGAGCTGTACATATGGCAGATGGACAGCTCCTGCAGAGATGCGCTTGGAGTTTTTTTTACAGCATATACTCAGTGGCAGATGAGGGCAGGAGGTTTTGATGCGATTCAAATGGTTGTGGACTGAACTGGTGACCTCAGGGAAAGCAGCAGGGTTTTGGTACGTGAGACGATTTCTTCATCTCGAAGGCAAACTTCACATTGTCCATCAACTTTTCTCATTTATCATAGGCAGGGAAGTGGGAAACTGTTAGTGGGGTTAATTAGCCGCGATGTTGAGCTATTATTGTGTGCTGTAGAGTATAAACTGGGGAGCTGCGTTAAAAGCCACCGCCTGCAAATCGTTTGTGTTTTGTAAACAAAATGTGCAGAAACGCTCAGCGTGTTAACTTAGCGTGTTTGATTTGGTAATCAGATTCAAAAGGAGGGAAAAGAGTCACATATACGACGGGGGGTCCCTGACCCATAGGGGGTCCTTGGCGGGCTAGTAGGGGGTTCACAAATTATTGTTGAATCACAAACATTTTTATTCAGTGAGGAAAAGGAAATGTTCTGAACACATCGAAGCTAATGTTAAGATGCTAAAGTTCCGATACTTGTTTCATTGTACCATAACCAGCAACACCAAAGCTCCAAAAATACCAGTTTATTCAATTAAAAAGGCTAACAAAAAGCATGTAATGTTTTGAGCGCACCGGCTCTTCGTCAGACAGTATTATTCACAGCATGTTGCACTTCTGGATCACATGATCTCATTCATTATATCACAACAAAAAATAGAAAAGTACACATTAGTAAATTACACAACGTACATATTCAAAACGAAAATACAAAAACAAAACCTAATATTACATCACAAATAAAGAAAAACATAGCAAGGTATAACAAATAATGCAACAACATGGAAAAAAACCTTTACCCAAACAACTGATTAAACATTAAAAGAAAGGACGAATCTCCAACTCCAATTTAAACCTCTTGGAGACAACGTATCTAAAGTGAAAATCCAAAAGACTTCACGTTGTAACAGCAATTTATCAAGATCCCCCTTGACATGGACACTTAACAACTTCAATCCCTATATACTGTAGAGTGGAGACAGAATGTCTCATAACTGAAAAATGCTGAGCAACCAGACTTCTAGGATCATGACGTGGATTAGCGCATTGATGTTCAGATATACAACATTTTAAAGGCCTACTCGTCTTACCAACATAACATAAACCACACAGGCACCACAACATATAGATTACATTGGCTGTCTTGCACTATATCATGCCTCAAATGTTTGTACTTTTTTGATATATGGGGACATGTAAAAGTTGACGTTTTATATGTGAAATTGCATTGTTGAGAACTGATTAAGTTTGTGGTTAACTCGACTTCTGATATAGAATTGATATACATTTTACAACCCTTGACAACTGAAATGAGGCAATGTATGAGAAATTCTTACTTCTGATTTACAGTTGAAGTCAAAATTATTAGCCCCCCCCCTGAATTATTGCCCTCCCTGTTTATTTTCCCCCCAATTTCTGTTTAACAGAGAATTTTTTTTCAACACATTTCTAAACATAATAGTTTTAATAACTCAATTCTAATAACTGATTTATTTTACCTTTGCTATGATGACAGTAAATAATATTTGATTAGATATTTTTCAAGACACATCTATACAGCTTAAAGGGACATTTAAAGGCTTAACTAGGTTAATAAGGGTAAGGTTAGGGTAATTAGGCAAGTTATTGTATAATGATTTGATCTGTAGACTATTAAACAAATTGCTTAAAGGGGCTAATAATTTTGACCTTAAAATGTTTTTTTAAAAAAATGTAAAACTTTTATTCTAGCCGAAATAAAACAAATAAGACTTTCTCCAGAAGAAAAAATATTATCAGACATGCTGTGAAAATTTCCTTGCTCTGTTAAACATAATTTGGGAAATATTAAAAAAAAAAAAAAATAATCAAAGGAGGGCTAATAATTCTGACTTCAACTGTATATTTGGTCATGACTATGTCTGTGGGTGTCACCATTGAAAATTAAAATGCACCGTTTCACTTATAATGTCTCGTTTCTCATAGTCATTGAGAAGAGTTTACTCGCACGTGACTTGTTTTAACTATTTTGGTCCATTTAGAAATGTTGCCGTGCGAAAGCGAACTGCACCACGAAGAAAAAGCAACGTTGTAACAATGTTAATCCCTGCTTCGGAACAAAACAATTGATCTACAGGTGTGAAAGCACCCTTAGTCCCTACATTTTAAGAGTCTGTACATCAATATAGATTAATATTAATGTCTTGTTAACATCATAACAAAGAATGTAAGTAGACTAATGTGGTACTTCTGATAATATAGTCAAGACTATATTAAATATTGGGGTTGATTCATAATTTATTTATCTACTTTATTGCCCGTAGTTGATCATAACTTACTATCTTTAAGAAATGTTATACAAGCCAAAATGCACACTGAATATTATTAATAATAATTGTAATAATAATAAAAAATTAAGGAAGTACAATTGTGGTCATTTCTGAAAAACGTTCAAAAAGAAAGTTTTTCTTGACTTCAATAATTTTTACAGAGCCTTTTTTAAGTTTATAAATGACTTTTTAAGGATTAATTGGCCATATCCTGAGGCAGACTAATGAATAAATACTTTTGCTTCAGTGTCCAAGGTGGAAGAACACAATTTGTTATTAAATTTAGTTATTAAATCAGGAATTGAAAGCAAGCCAATTCTAAAATTCAACCCAACTCTGGAACAAAGCCCAATGGATTCTGGAATAAAGGAGTGTTTCAATTTCTTCCGTCTTTGTTGTGGCATCCTTAACAGAGAATGAAGCCCTGTAGATTGTTTTTATGCCCATTTTTCTTTGTTTTTTTAGAATTGATGGTACTACACTCATATTGGCAGCTGTGTGAGACAGTACAAAACCCAGTAGCCTAATATTACTATTCAAAAACACACATAGCCTCCAAAATATTAGACTGTTGCCCCAGTACAGGACTGGATGTGTCGAGAATGTGCTTGTTTGTGTCTTGGATGCATTTTTTTTTTTGTTTCGTCAGTTCGTTCGAGCATCAACCTGGTGGCACCACTGATTTGGCATCTCCGGGCTTGGAAGCACATCTCAGATCGCAGCCAGTCGAGGAAATTCAATATTCCATTGTGTCCCAAAAATCGAGCGCGCACTCGTCCTCGCCAGGGATCGAGGCTGCTGCGTTTCTGGAGTAGATCCCGGGTGAGCCCAAGCGGAGGACACGTCTCTCCTCCTTCCCGTCTCTGTCGGATCATGTATTCCGGATGGGGCCCGGATGTCGTGGAGGAAGCATGAAACGTTCCATCATTCCTTCCCCGCCGGGGCCTCGCTGGCAGAGTCGGTGCGGCTCCTGGAAGCTTCTGCCTGGGATGTGACCTTCACTCCCGCTCGTAGTAACAAAAGCGTGTGTGTGGATGGTGGCAGTTTCCTCTCTAGCTCGGCCTCTCACAGTCAAAAATGAAGAAGAATGCTGCATTGTTTGTCCAAATTTGTGATCAGGGAAACGTCTTGTCTTGAGGGCTTTTTGAATTTGGTTTTGTTGGTCATTTCCCCATCTGAAGGCTGTAGGTTCAATTTCCATTGCATTTATGAACTAAATTGATTAAAGTAATAATGCATATGGCAGAATTGCATCACAGTGAGCCCAACACACACCCGGCAGAAGTCGTGTTTGGCGCGTTTTGTTGCTATTTTCAGACCAGCAACATTAATTTTTTACGTTTTGTGCCATGTTGTTTAAATAGCAAATCCATTTGTGCCGCTTTGTGGACTCATGGGTGTGCTGGTCTGAAAAGGAGGTGTGTTAAGGTACAATGTTGGTGCATTGCTATTTTGAGGAACTGAAATAGACCAACTGAAAGCTGCTCTAAAGTCCAGAGCAGAGCGCGTTAGTTATGCGCCTATGTAGGTCTAAAACGCTTACACATTGCTGAATACAGACAGGATGTGCAGCAATACACAAATATATTTACGTATGAAAAAAAAAAAGAATTAAAATATTACAAAAATTTTTATTTTCGACATAAATATAAAAACCACTGCCTCCATGCCTTATCTCAGGGGGCTTTTTCAGTTTAATCATGACAACTTGCATTTGTATAACGTTATTATTAGCAGTATTATTTATTATATGCATATTTAAATTTTTTTTATTAAAACAAGATTAGGTTTGTCCACCTGTTGGGTTTTGGAGACGTATGCATCACCATATGGGGAATAGGAATAGGATCCTATAAGAATAGGATGTGTGTTTGGATATAACTCAGCTTTTTGACCACACTTCGTTATTATTTTTCATTTCAAGAGTTCGCACTTAGCTGATGATTGATAATAAAGTTTGTTTGGCATGCTGTCCCGGGAGAGAGCCCTGAGCTTATGAGATCCTCGAGCCCTGGGCTCCCTCCCATTTGCAGGGCAAGAGGGGAGATTGAGCTCAGGTAGATCTTGATAAACTCCTCCGACTTATTTCTGACTAATAACCAGGGTTTAAATTGGGTTACACCTCATTTTACAGATCCCCCTCCTCAACCGCCTTCCTCTACCATTCGCTGTTCACTTTCACTTTCTTTCGTGACTCCCCAACCCTCTTTAATTTCGCACACAACACTTGTCCATCCTGAGGTAAATTGCCAGATCCATTACCCCGATCTGTTCAGGGACCTCGCAATTTACAAATTAGGCACTGCTAATAACAGATATAGGATGGCTAAGGAGAGATGTACGCTTGCTAAGAGCTTGGCTATGGTATCAATTTGGTTTGTTTAATTTACTTAGGTTGCGTGATTTTTGGACTGTGGGAGGATACCGAAGAACCCCTGGAAAACCCACGCGGGCACGGGGAGAATGGAGTGCTTACAAGTAAAGTAAAGAGTAAAAGTAAAGTAAAGAGAAAGTAAAGAGGCCAAATGGAGGAGGCTCATTCTTTTCCTCACACTGCAGATGGTCTGTTTAACTGTTTTCTTACTAGTGAAGCGTTCAGTTTTTCCACTAACAAAGTCCGCCATGTAAATAGCAAATGCGGCATGACGCACCGCAGCTGACTCTTAATAGGAATGGGAGATGAGACTCTGACTGGTTTAATGCACATTATGCTCAAAACACATCCATAACTCATTAAGAGAATATGCACAACAATATGCACAACCCTGTTAGACCATGCGCCAGGGCGCAGATCATAATTTTTCATCCTTAAAATAGCAAAAGTGGATTCAAACACGCCGTTAATGCTTTTGTGCCCTGCGCTTTAGACTTTGCACCTAGATCGTTAAAATAGAGCCCAATAACTTTCTTCCACATTGCAGTACTGTACAGCATAATATTATATCCATAGCTGTACTTATTTTTCCCTCCAAGGTTATAGGTTAAGATCCCAGTAAAGGCATGAACTGAATTAATCAGAATTTTCCCCAAACTTAGTTATTTCTTGACAATGATTTGCCTATTTACATTAACTGGCCTAATTAACCTAGTTAAGCCTTTAAATGTAATTTTAAGCTGAATACTAGTGTCTTGAAAATTGTCTAGTCAAATATTATATACTGTTATCATAGCAAAGATAAAATAAATCAGCTATTAAAACTATTATCTTTAGAAATGTGTTGAAAAAAAAATCTTCTTTCCGTTAGACAGAAATAAGGGGAAAAATATACAGGAGGGCTAATAATTCTGACTTTATGTTTAGTCTAGCTAGTTAATTAGCAACATCATCAACAATGAGCAAATGTCATCATAGCTTTGTGTTTTTAGGTTCAGTTCCTGAGGGAATGCATAATAAAAAGCTAGTTATTATAGTCTTTTATCTACTTTTCAACACAAAGAACAATCAGGAAACGTCTCGTATCAAACAAAGATTCCAGCCTCATCGTTTTGTTGGTCTTTTTTTTTTTGTTTCCTGAAGCTTTACTGTATGTGACTTGTTTTGCTTTTGTGGTTTTAATTAATCTGCAGAGGCAGCTATTAATTGCCGTTGCTGTCCGTCTCGCGCACGAGCTGTAATGTGAATGATCTGAGTGAACTATTTACTGCTTCACTGTGCATGCGGCGAGTTAAACAAGTGGAGAAGTTCAAAACAAATTAAAAACTTTCAGGCTTTTGCAATTACGGGCAAATTGCTTGGATGAAGTAGCGCGATTTAAGTTTTTTCCATCTGTAAATATCCTTGTTTTAGTGAAAGCTGTGGGCTAATTAGATGAAGTTAGCTTAGTATTGACACATAATGATATAAAATCAGAATGAGTTTTCTTAGTGGTGCTTTCAAAAGGATTTTGCACAGATTTTTTTTCAACACATTTCTAAACATCATAGTTTTAATAACTCATTTAAAATAACCAATTTCTTTTATCTTTGCCATGATGACAGCATACATAATATAAACATAATATTTGACTAGATGTTTTTCAAGATACTAGTATGCAACTTAAAGTGACATTTAAAGGCTTAACTAGGTGTGTGGTTTGTTCTATAGACAACCGAAAACAAATTGACCTTAAAATGGTTTAAAAGAAATTAAAAGCTGCTTTTATTCTAGCCGAAATAAAACAAATAAGACGTTCTCCAAAAGAAAAAAATATGTATAGGAAATACTGTGAAAAAAAAAGCCTTCCTCTGTTAAACATCATTTGGGAAATATTTCAGAAAAGAAAAATCCCAGGAGGGCGAATAATTTTACTGCTCTTAGGTTATAAACAAACCGCACATTAATTAGATTGCAGAGATTAATTTGATGATTGTTATTTGATGAGTGTATATTATGTCACTCCTAGGCGATGCTTTGTCTATAATTCCCACAAATGCTGTAATGGGAAAATCACATCACCTGTAATAATAACGTGGCTGCTATTTTCATTAATGACTGACCCTCTTCTCTGCCTCAATTTCAGTCTCTCTCTCTCTCTCTCTCTCTCTCTCTCATTTTTATCATGGAAGTCAGCAGCCTTGGCACTCGGACAGGGAAAAACAATATTGCTAAGTGCCAGGTTTCAGCCCACTTTCCCTCTCTCTCTTTCTCTTTTCCTCTCTCTTTCTTTCTCTTGTATGCCTCTCAAGCACAATAACGCCCTCTCCTTATCATCGCCTAAGGTTTACAATTGACCAAAACACACAAATAACCCAAGAGAGGCACAAGGCCACTGCAAAACAACAGAGGAAAGGAGAAGATGAAGGGAAAGAACAACAGAATATAGATAAATGGAGTATTAAAGCCTTTGTATTATTCTCACAAAATAACTTAAGAGACTGTGGAAATGAGAGGGTAAAAGGTGGAATAAGGAGAAAGGAAAATGTTTTCAGGCTGTAGACTAGCATTTAGTTTTTTGTGTTGTTCTTATATGAAGAAATGGCATTATTGAAACACATTTACTGTAGTTGTTTAGTAGTGAGATTTTTTTTTTTAGATAAATGTTTTTTTTATTGTTTGGATTTTATGATATTATATTCTGTGTCATTATTAAACATCAATTTGTTGTTTTAAATGCACATGGACATAGGTGCTGTTATAAAGTTTCTATTCTATTCTATTCTATTCTATTCTATTCTATTCTATTATAGCCTTTTAATAGAATGCAATAAATTATGATTTAGGAATTGTTGGGTTCAAGTGCTTTGATTCATTTATTTTATTCTATTACAATTATTATTTTAATTGCTATTTATATATTTTTTTAGTTTTATTAATTATTATATTTTTTATTAGCCAAGCTGCATTCTATTTTAATTTCTGTTATAATTGCAGTTTGTATTTATTTATTTATTTATTTATTTATTTATTTATTTATTTTATTTTATTTATTTATTTATTTT